>JAOUQZ010043341.1:0-13257 GCA_028564935.1 Neosilurus hyrtlii | reverse complement strand
CTGAGATGGGCACCAGCCTCCCCGCGACCCTAAGTAGGAATAAGCGGTTCAGAAGATGAATGAATGAATGAATGAATTGTGAGTACATTGTACATCAATAGAAATAACAGTATCACTACTGTAGCAAATGCACTCAATGTTGAAGACTATGCCAGTTCCATGACTTAAAAATTAACTTGAAAAACAAAACAAATAAAAAAGCGGTAGGAGCAGTCATGATGGCAGCCGTCTTCACCAGCGCCGGAAGTAGGCAGTAAACTCCACCAAATCTCTGATATTGGCAACCTGAACTCACACGACCCCATTTTATAGTGTGCCCCCTGGTGGCGATTGGGTAACTGAGCTGAAAGGAGGAAGCAGCCTCGCCTACAGAGATAAACTCATCTTGTTACAATTGCCTGGAATAAGACAGACTCCTTTCTTGTGTGTGTGTTGAAGTTCACAAGGGCTCGCCTTTGTCACCAATTCTGTTCACAATTTATACAGTCTGAAGCCATAGTTGTAGCCAAGGGGCAGAGGATGTCCTATATGGTGGGTTAGGATTGTATTGTTGTTTTTTGCAGTGGGGTGGCTTGCAGCTTAGTGTGATGCAACTAATGTAATTAGCACCTCCAAATCTGAGGCCAAGGAGGATTTGCGCCTAGTCTGCAGTGATGCAGATGTACTGGTCTGTAGTTTTAGCTTTTCAACCAGGGACTTCAAACTTGCACTGGGGTGAATTGCAGCTGAGCATGAAGCAGCTAATATGAGAATTAGCACCTCCAAATCTGAAACCATAGGCTTAAAAATGGGGTCTGACCCACTTTTTGGGGTTTTGGAAACACACTAACCCCAGGTTGGGGATGATTTGTTGTCTCAAGTGGAGGAGTTCAAGTCCCTCAAGTACGTGTTCACAAGAGTGAGAATGGAGTGGGGTTCACATGATATTGACAGGCAGATTCAGGCAGAATCTGCAGTAATGCAGCAGATGTACTGGTCTGTAGTGGTAAGGAGGCATTCCAACCTATTATCATGTGAATAGTGACCTAAGAACAAGATCACAGATACAGGTGTTGGAAAGGAGGTTCCACCAAAGCATGTCTGGGTTCACCATTAAAAACAGGATGAGAAGTTCAGATATTTGAAAAGGCCTTAGAGTAGCCACTGCTCCCCTGCATTGAAAGGAAGTGGTGGAAGAAGAGATAATTACTCACAGCTAATTTGAAACACCTTGGTATTCCCATAGAATGAGAAGGGGGTCAGGAAGCAGGAGACCCGTTCAACTCTGTTCAAATGTGACCTGGACAAAACATTAAAAAAATGTATAATATAATTGACTTACATCAATAACCTAGGCTTGGAGCACACATTTAACACAAAAGATAGTCTATGCTAACCACAGCATTATAGAGTTAGGGTCTGTACCGTGTTATCTCGATTATGGTGGTTATATTCAAATGACAATCAGATAATTCATTTATTAATTCTCCACACGACATAATGTGGCATAGTGGTTAGCACATCTGCCTCAGAGCAAAACGGTCCTGGGTTGAAGCCCAGATTGCCTTCCACAGTTCAAAGACATGCACATTGGGTTTACTGGTGTTGCGAGTCAGCAGCAATACTTCACAGATCCAGTAATATAAATTCAAACAATTTATTAACAATTAAACAATAATAACAAGAAAAGTGACAATGGTTTAGATACACATACAGAGAGTGCTAAGGGTTTACACCCAAAAGTCCTCGTTTGCTCCAGAATTCCGTAATGTTTTCACCGTCCAAATGTCTGACTATTTCCATGTGAGAATGACAATCCAGTCATTTTAGGCCAAATCAAAATTGGAAATCCTGAAAGTTTCCACTTTTGATAAAGTCCAATGTGAGCCAGAAGGTGATCCAATATAACTTTTGAGGGTCAATGAAATAATGTCCATGTCACTGGAATAAGTTCTAAAGCACACATCACACCTCCCCTCTAGAAAAGAAAATTTTGATCTACAAGAGCAAGGTTTTACATGACAAAAGTCTATATTGAATTATAGAAGCATAGTTTCAAATTACAAAAATATTTGCTGATTTACATGAGCACAGTTTCATTTTACAAAAGTATATGTCACCATACAAGAGCATAATTTTAAAGGTAAAGGAAATGTACACAAACCAAAATTAACACAGTATATTGCTAAACAGTCTGCAATAACATTATCCTTACCCTTAACATGCTTAATGTTTAAATCATACACTTGAACACAAGACTCTGGTTCAACAATCTTTTGTTCTTATTCTTCATTTTGTTTAAGACCACCAAGGGATTGTGATTGGTATACACAGTAAAGTGTTTCTTTCCTGTACTAATGTATACTTCTTAATGCTGTAAAGCCAAAATCAAAGCCAAAAGTTATTTTTCTACTGTTGAATAAGTTTTCTGCACCTGCAGCATCATTTCTAGCATCAACAGCAACCAAGAATGGTTTTTCAAAATCAGGTGACTTGAGCACAGGGTAGTGACATATCAAGGACTTCACTTTGTCTAATGCCTTCTGACATGATTCATTCCAGAAAAAAATCATATTTTTCTTGAGTAAATGGGTTAAGGGTAGAGCTTACCCTTAATCTTAGTGAGAAATTTGGCTTTACCCACTCTGTCAATACAATCATCCATTCTGAGAAGTGGATATACATTTGTTTTGCTAACAGCATTAACCTAGCGATAGTCAGTACAAAATCTTGTGCTACCATCAGGCTTGTATATGTGATATGTGATTCACAATTGTTTCATCTGCATTTGCTGCTGAGGCTCTAAATGAGTCAGTTTAACATCAAGATTTTTTAGAATCTCATAATTTGACAATTTACAAGGAAGAATTTTGGCCCTGATTTGGGGTTTGTCATCCTGAAACTCCTCATCTGATTCAAAGCCCTTGTCCACAGTCTGATCATTAACAAGTGTCACAACACTGATTGATCTATCATGATAGGGTTTTAACATGTTTATGTGACACAATTGCTTAGGCTTACTCCTATATGGAGTCTTAACAATGTAATCGAGATGATTAACCTTTGAATGAATCTCATAGGGTCCATGAAACCTAGCCTGTAGAGGATTACTTTGCAAAGGAAATAGTACCAGCACATTCTCTCCTGGCTTAAATACTCTAAACCTGGCCTTCCTATCATACCACATCTTCATCTTCCTATGGCTGGAGTCCATACTTTCCCTAGCCAGGTTGTAAACCTTGTGAAGTCTGTCCTTAAACCTTTGAACATAACCCAGCAAACTGACATGGGTCTCCTTATTCTGCCATTGTTCGCTTAGTAAGGTTACAGGACCTTGCTCCTCATGTCCAAACACTAACTCGAATGGACTAAATCCTGTTGACCCTTGAATGGACTCTCTGGCAGCAAACAATAAATGAACACCTTCATCCCAATCCTTCTCATTCTCCAGACAAAATGTCCCTATCATGGTCTTGAAAGTCACATGAAAATGCTCTAAAGCACCTTAACTCTCAAGATGATAGGCACTAGCAGTTATCTGTTTCAGTCCTAGATGGTAGACTACCTGCTGAAACAACCCAGAAGTAAAGTTACTGCCCTGGTCTGACTAAATCTCTCTGGGGAGACCAAACAAATAGAAAAATTTTACAAGAGCCTTAGCTATGGTGCTGGCCTTAATGTTGTTCAGAGATATTGCCTCAGAAAATGTGGTTGTCAACAGGTACTGATTCCCAGACCTTGTCTTGGGAACAGGCCCAACACAATCCACAATGACCTTTCAAAAAGGTTCACCAAAGGCAGAAATGGGTTAAATTGGACCCACTGGAGGATCTAACTGGGATTTCCTCACAACCTGGCAGGCATGACAAGTTCTACAAAACTGAGAAACATTTTTCTGCAAACCAGGTCAGAAAAGTTGTTTGAGAGTCATAAATAACTGTCTTATTATAACCAAAAGGGCCTCATAAAGGTAAGCTATGTGTCATGTTCAATATATCATCCCTGTAGACTTTTGGAACCACCACTTGATTAATAACGCCCCAATCCTCATTGGCAGGAATATCAGGGGGTCCCCATTTTCTCATCAACACCTCATCCTTCAAATAATAAACAACTGGCACATTAGCAATTTCATCTTCAGGGAGAGCTTTCTCTCTCAGTCAGAAGTGTCAGGATTACTTATCTGCTCTTTAATCAGTTGTTTCCTGGACAAAGAAAGATTGTCAGATACTGTGAAGTCACTTGGGCTATTGCATAAGTTTTGACTGTACAAGGTTCCAAGAAAAGTATCAGACATATTATCAAATGTTGAAGTCTTGGTAGACTTGACAGAGTCATGTTGATTACCACCAGAGTCATGACGGTTTGAAGTGCTAGATTGCACATAACCATCCTCTTCCTTAGTGTTTCTGGCCAGATCTCGAGTCACTGCACAGGAAGGAAACAAATTTGGGTCAACTCTGACTTTTTTAGTGCTCGGCTTAGAAGTTAATTTGAGAGAGGGGGCTATTTTGCCACCAGCCAGATCATTACCTAGCAACACAGAAATATCTTTAACAGGAAGGCTTGACCTAAGTCTGACCCTAACCTGTCCTGTAACCAAATCTGACTTCAAAAATACAGAGTGCAGAGGTACAGATAAAGTTCTCCCTTCAGTACCCTGAACAAGAATGAAATCATCAGTGGCAGTCTCATCACAGAAGGACAATGCGTTCTGTAACAAAAGTGACTGAGAAGCCCCAGTGTCTCTAAGAATATGAATGGGTAGCAGAAAAAAAGTGTCACTAAGAGACACAAATCCCTCTGACACAAATGGAAGAAATTCTTTCCTCAAAAAGTCAGACGAACCAGGCTTGTTAGCCCTACTAGGAAGAAGTGCTCGAACAGGACTCACATCAACATGAGGTATTTCTGTACAAGATTTTACCAAGGCATTAGGTATTCTTTTACTTCATTTTCATAATCCTGTACTCATATTGGACATGACCAGGTTTCTTGCAATAGTTGCAGATAAGACCTGTTCCCTTGTCTGTAACCTAACTTTTGCCCTCACTCTCAGTTCCCTGTTAGGAAGATTGTTTGCTATTATTATTCTTCCTATAACCATGTCACTTGTCATTGGATTGAGCTTGTGAGAAAGTGCATACTGCTAACTCAACAGCTTGTTGTAATGAAAGAGCACCTTTCTCATCCAAGTAGGACTTTATATCACCTTAGACACAACACTTGAATTCTTCAATCAATATTAGCTCTTTCAGTTTACCAGAGTCACCATTGACTGTCCTGTTCAAAATACACTTATAGTACTTTATAGTATTGTCATGTGCAAATTCTACATAGGTCTAATTATCCAATTTTTTTAAATTTTAGAATTTTTGCCTGCAAGCTTCTGGAACCAATTCATAAGCTTTTAAAATAGCCTGTTTCACAACATCATAACCAGATGCCTCTTGCACTGACAAAGCAGAATAAGCTAGCTGAGCTTTTCCTTTGATAGTACTTTGCAACATTAAAGGCCAGTAATACATGTGTGATGCCCATATAGTGTGCAATATGTTTATATCAGATTTATCTTGGGAGTTTAGATTAGAAAATATATTTTTTTTCTTAGCAAAAAGGAACAATACTTAATTTCTAATAGCCCTTGGTTATGCAGTAAGTGGTTAATGCAGTCACCACGTTTGGCCAGTAAGAGTTGCATGGGGACGTGAGGTCACCAGTCTCTCCCACATTTCCTCATAAGATTAGAGGATTCGAGAGAGTAAACAATCACGTTTTCTGAGTACTCATTTCTGCTGTATTTTTCAGGTGAGAAGCATATTCTAAGATGCTTAAGGTTACTGCATATTGTGGATAAACATTCAGTGTCATTTATTTGCTAAAATGTACATGTAGAAATGCTAGTGGAAAAAAGTTATGGGTTATTTTCATGACCAAAGGAATGCAGCTGGAAGAATCTATGTGCTAGCTAGCTAACTGTTTCCATTGTGGAGAGGATGGCCACCGAGCAGTGGACTGCTGGAAGAAATCAACATACCAGGGTAACTGGAGCTGGTCTCTGCCAGGGGACAGGCAGTGACTGGGTCTCAACACATGTCATGCCAGTATACTGGGCAAACAAAATGTGGCAACAGTTAACATACTCACACAAGACAATGTATCAGGGAACCAAAGATTAAGCCAACAGCAAAACTGAATGTGTAGACAGGCTCAATGGGAGAAAAGACCTCACCCATTGTAATCTGAATGGCCTTGCCGTCACTGCTTTGCTTGACACGGGGGCCCAAGTGAGCATGATTGATAGGGACTGGTAACGCAAATATTTGCCAAATACCCCTGTTAAGCTGTTAAGTAAAATAATTGATGATGAAGAAGACTTGGAAATAAGTGCAGTAAATGGTGTCAGTATCCCATTTGATAGCTGGTTTTCCCTCACAGTCAATCTAATGAGACATGAAAATCCTGATTTGTCCATCAATACACCCTTTCTTGTCACCAGCCTTGCTTTAGAGAGACCACTGTTAGGTTTTAATGTTCCAGAGGTGATGATACAGGAGCAGCCTGAGAACCTGATCTCAGCCCTTACATCACTGCTCTGCAGTGTCATCTCGATACTCGATCGAGCTGCTTGTGAACTTTATACAAGCTGACAAACTCTCTGTGCAAGTTGGGCACCTATTGACAGGCAGACAAGACACTGTCATCCCAGCAGGCCAGGTGGCCTGGGTCAAATGTTCAGTACCCCTGAACACAGACGCTATGGATGCAGTTTTCTTGTTGGAACCTGATGAAAACAACATACAGCTGGCAGAACTGGATGTTGGGGCAGGTCTGTCAGCCCATTTCTCTGATAGCCAGTTCCCATGGCATCCTCCTGTAAAACTCTGCCACCTTGATGAGGAAAAAAGGGCAGTGGTCATTGAAATGTTTTTTGAAGAAGTAGGAGCGTTTGCACGTGACAGTAACAATATTGCATTTATACCCACCTTGCAAATGTCGATCATGCTTCAAGATGAAATACCTGTGAAATGCATTTACTCCTCTCTTCCAAAGCCACTCTTCAAAGAGGTGAAGGAGTACATACAAGAACTATTGCTGAAAGGCTGGATAATACAATCATAATCTCCATATGGAGCTCCAGCTGTCTGTGTCAGAAAAGAGGATGGCAGCCTCAGGTTATGCATTGACTATCACCTCTTCAATAAAAAGACTTGTCAAAGGTGATTGACACACACTGCTCAGGATACAATATTTGACAGATATGCTTGGTGTTAATGGGTGGTTCAGCATCCTAGACCAAGGCAAATAAGACACCTAAGACAGTAGGAGATGTAAGTAAACTGACCGGATTCCTAGGTTAATATCGCTCATACATCCAGAATTTTTCCCGGATTGTCAGACCAATCTATGGGCTACTCCAAATTAAGCCAGGTAAATCACAGACTCCAGACCGGGGTGGAAAGTCCGAACAGTTACAGTTGTCCTCTCAAGAGCCAGTTAACTGGACTGCTGAACAACAGGAAGCCCTTGAACGACTTGTCCGTTTCTTGACAAATCCAACAGTCATGGCATATCCCAACTTCAGCCTACCATTCACGCTACATACTGATGCATCACATCAGGACCTAGGAGCCATCCTGTATCAGCGCCAGAACAAAAAGATGAGAGTAATTGGGTATGGTTCAAGGACACTCACACCAGTTGAACGCAATTACCATCTACACAGTGGAAAAATGGAATTCCTTGCATTGAAATGGGGTGTGTGAGAAGTTCCAGATTTATCTTGGGAGTTTAGATTGGAAAATTGTTTTTTTTTATTAAAAGGGAACAATACTTAATTCCTAATAGCCTTTGGTTAAGAAGTGAGCGCTTAATGCAGTCACCACATTTGGCCAGTAGGAGTTGCATGGGGACGTGAGGTCACCAGTCTCTCCCGCATTTCCTCATAAGATTAGAGGATTCGAGAGAGTAAACAATCACGTTCCCTGAGTACTCACTTCTGCTGTATTTTTCAGGGGAGAAGCATATTCTAAGAAGCTTATGGTAACTGCATATTGTGGATAAACATTCAGTGTCATTTATTTGCTAAAATGTACATGTAGAAATGCTAATAGAAGAAAGTTATGAGTTATTTGCATGACAGAAGGAATGTAGCTGGAAGAAGCTATGTCCTAGCTAGCTAGCTACAGCAACTGGTAGCATATGACCACAAGCTACTCATCTTTTCTGTTGAGGTTACAGGGCTATAATTGTAAATGGGCTCTGTCATTCATTTGTTTTGTGTGTATGTACATAATCGTTAAAAAGGGAAAGGCATCTGTTCAGTTTGTTAACTAAAGACACTAGTTAGAATGTGTACAGTAGAAATTAAACAAGGGAAAAGCACAAGTTTTGGTAAAATGTATGTTATTAAGATAAAAATTGTAAAGATTTAAACGATAATAAAGATTAATAAAGAATATTATTTTATTGTGTCAATGTTATACTTTGTGTTCCATACACATATGAACATGTCAGTATAGACAGTAACTAGGTACAGTAAAATACTGTTTAACGTTTTAAGTGGACAGTATTACAGCAAAATAAGTTATGTTTAATAAAGATAAAATTAGAGGATTCGAGAGAGTAAACAATCACGTTTCCTGTGTAGTCATTTCTGCTGTATTTTTCAGCTTTTATACACTGTCAACGGGTCCTGGACCCCCTGTACCCATTACACATGGTCCATGCTAAACTTTCAGCTACCTTCTCAAAATGCTGAAAGTATTTATCTACCTTAACTTTTTCAAAAGGAGCGACTAACATGACCTTTTTACTGGCCATAAATGAAGTATCACCAGGTTTTAGCTGTTCTGGCCCTACTATTGTAAGCTTTTAAAATTTAAATGCCTCTTGTTCCTTTATTTTTTGTAACTCAATTTCTTCCAATTCTAACTCATGTTTTCTTTGTCTTTCTAACCACTTTAACTCAAATTGCCTTGCTCTTTCTTTCTCCTCTCTTTTTCTTCTTCTTGCTCCCTCATTAACTGTAACCAGACTGTTCCATCTTTTTCAACTCAAATTCCTTTGAAAAAAGTCTTTGATTTTTCTTTAGGCACTGAGGGATCTTTAAACTGTGCTAACTGTACCTCAGTAAACACGTCTTCATCAGTATAGTACTCCGTTTTTTCCTAAGCGTGATACCCTTCCTCGTAGTTTTTACCTTAGGCAATTCTAACCAATTCTAACTTCTAATTGTCAGCAAATCAGGCTTTTTAAATGCCTTCTGAGCCTCAACAGTTTGTGACACCAAGAATGGGTCCATTGCTGCTGATGAAACTACTTACAAATACTGTGTAAAAATAGGTAAAATTTAAATATTGTGAATAAGCAAATCATGCTCAAAGTGGCTATGATCATGGACGAGCCCCCAATTATGTTACGAGTCAGCAGCAATAGATCAGAACTCCAGGAATATAAATTCAAACAATTACTTATTAAACAATAATAACAAGAAAAGTGACGATGGTTTAGATACACTTACAGAGAGTGCTCAGTATTTACACCCCAAAGTCCTTTTTTGCTCCGTAACGTGTTCACAATGTAAATGCCCGAATATTTCCATGCGAGAATGACAGTCTAGTCCAGTTGTTTTTATGCTGAAACAATTGGAAATCCACTTTTGATAAAGTCCAATGTGAGGCCGAAGGTGATCCAATATGACTTGAAAGTCACTGAAATAATGTCTGAGTCACTGGAATAATATCTGTACAATAGCAATTAACCTTTGGTGGTTTTACGAATGACAGAGATTTCTCAAGCAGGTCCAAGCCTCCCAGCGACACTAATAAGGAATAAGGTTAGTAAAAATTAAATTAATTTTAGTTTTTTTTTTTACAGCCTTAAGAATGTATTATAATCATATGATTGTTGTGGGAGTCACCTTAAAAATAACAGATAATGAATCAGTAACAACTGATTGACTTGGGATATACATTTCCAATTTTTGAAGGCATGATTAGTTAAGGTATGTCATAGGTTTTGGAATCTATCCATTCTCTGAACTGCTTAATCCTAATTAGGGACGCAGGGAGGCTGATGCCCATCTCAGCCGACTCTGGTCAAAGGCAGAATACACTCTGGACAGCTCGCCACGCCATCGCAAAGCAGGTATTGGAATAGTGGCAAAATTACCATGATGGGCGTATAAATAAAAATGCATCTGGAATGCCCAGTAATGAGCGCATTTCCATCTGTTAGGAAGCTTTAAGATACCAGATGTCTTTAAACTCTAACCTCTGACCCAAGCATGCAGTACTGGTATTATGCAGAAGTGGATAATTGCAAAAATCAGGGATACACCGGAAAGAGGAGAAGGCAGTATTGAAGAACTGTTCAGTTGAAAGCAATATTTGACATTTAATGATTGAATGAATTAACAATCATGTTGAAGTTTCTTGAGTTGGACATTTCTTAATGTTTTAGGCTGATAATTGCACACACACACACACACACACACACACACACACACACACACACACACACACACACACACACACACACACACACTAGATTTCAGGTCCCAATTTCACTATTATGAGTAGAGAGATTCCTGTGCACACTTGTGAGATTTATGTTTATACATCATTCCAAACTGTTATCATTTCATTACATATATACTTCAAGAATTATAATTGAATAAAAGAAATGTAAAAAAGAAAAAACCTTTAAAATGAGTTGTGTTATCTACTGAAAGCAAAATCATGTATAGAAAGATAAAAGCCAAAATGAATAACACCCAGGGCATGCCACACATAGTTAGGTGGTATTATGTATTCTGTATTATGTGTTTGATACAGCCTTAAGGTGTCTTAATACAGCCAAATCTGTTTAATGAGCCATACCCTGGTTTATGAGGCATGGTGGTGGAGGTGAATAAGCTTTAGGGAATTCAAATCCAGTTACATAGAGGTGCATTCTGTGTAAGGAAACAGACTTATTGCGACCATTGGCTTTTAACACTAAACTAAAATTAATGAAAATCATTTTGTACCCAATGCTATTTTGTTCTAGGTGGGTTATTATAGAGAACCGATAGTAAGATTCACTTGTTCACATTGGTAGTCCAATTCAATAAAAAAGGTATGCATCAGGTGCAATTTAAGGTGGAAACTGGGATGCTTTGTTTCCAAGACCTTTGTGTTGTCCCTTTGATGTACTGGTGGGCTGTTCAGAGGGTGTACCCTGCCTTTGCCCAAAGTCGTCTGAGATGCAACCCCAGTAGGACTAAGCAGTTTGGCAAATGAATAAATGAATGATATCATTCTATCCCTAAAATACTGAATTGAATATCATTGTATCATATACTCATATGCTTGAATGAAATCCTATCAGATCACACTGCACACATTACAGGGCAATGGAGAGCAATCAAGAAAAAAACCCCTAAAATATTTGAATGTTTTGTCTCTGTAAGTAAAGCAAGACACAACATTCTTCACTTGGAAGCAAAACTGGCTAATCAAACTGTAGAAAGCAGTCAAGTGTTTATTTAATTGCACTTATCTTCACTCACAATCACTGCCTTGTCGGAAATGTAGCATATTTAAGAAAGCTTTAACTTCACCCACTCAGAACAATCATGCATATATTATATATATTTTCCATCATACACATGTTCAGGGAAAAAACTAAATATAAAGTTAGGTGGCATTGTGACATACATATCAATTTAATTTAGAAACCATATTAATCACAATTTTAGTATGGAAATACAAGAAATTTACTTCATAGGTATAAATTGTTAATTCCAACTAATTGGTGGATTTATGACAGATTCTATACAAAAAAGTAAATATTAGGGGTGCCAGAAAAAAATCGATTCACATCTGCATCGCGATTCTTATTCATTAGCATTCTGAATCATCAATGAAAAATTTCAAGAATTGATTTTTAAGAACACGTTTTTTCAAGCATTTCCAACCTTACTCACAACGCGTACCGTTTGTCCACACATGGCCTCCATCATGAATTGTTCCAGTGAGTGGCGGGTACAGAACTAGCTTTTAGCCTAGCATTGACATGGATGAGGAAAAATAAATACAGCCAGCGCCGTCTTCACTGAAGGCAAATGCTTGCACATCGGATTTTATAATTTCCGGGTAAGAAGGAGCTTGACATGACATATGCGGTGAGCAAAATAAAAGTCAGGTATTTCGGGAACACTTCACATCTTAAGCCATCACCCGGAGCTAAAAGAACGGGAGCAGCAGCACGACCAACTCCTGACCAACACACACTCCACTAAACTCCCAACCAACTCTGAACAAGCAAACAGGATAAGTAAATCTACAAAACCAGCTGTCTAGTAATATAATTTCTTTCTTTCGTATAGAAGAGTTGTTCCTAGCTTATAGAATAATGTAGTTACCCGTGAAATTGGCACCCTTTGTTTCTAATGGTTATGAATCAAACAGTGGTTTGAATCAAGAATCGATTGTGAATCAAATCGTCACCCCAAAAATCGGGATCAAATTGAATCATGAGTTGTGGTTCGATTCACATCCCTAGTAAATATATATATTTTTAATTAAACACTTTCTGTGAATATATCTTTAGACACTATGCTATAGTGTCATATGACATTAAATGAAATGAAGACACTATGATTATACTAATTTACACATGTGCTAATTTATTCATTCATTTCCTGAACTGCTTAATCCTTATTGGGGTCGTGTCAGCTGACTCTGGGCAAGGGCAGGGTGCACCATGGACAGCTCAGGCAAACTCAGGACAGAAACACGCTGATGGCAACCCACTGGCCTACTCTTTATGGATGATGGCTATGGTTACTTTACATGCCTCTCACCACAGTCAGTGAGAGACATAGCTGGCCTTTGATAACCCAGTTAGGGTTACACTGGGAGTCAGCAGTGACAACTCAGTGATAGTGGGGCCTGAACCCCCGACCTTTGGATTATATTCCAACACCATAACCATCGAGCCACCACTGCCCCATGCTAATTTATATGAAACCATATTAAATATCTGAATACTTTTCATAATTAAATTTTGTATATATAATTATGTACAATTAAAATCTTTTCTTTGCACTTTTGTGAGTAAAATAAAAGTTCTAAATGAATTAGCAAATCCCAGATTTTGGTCTTTACTGAATTTTGAAAAGAAACAGGGAAAATTGGGCTAGAACAAGAACCCCCCTCTATCACACACACACACACACACACACACACACACACACACACACACACACACACACACACACACACACACACA
>JAOUQZ010043340.1:0-13258 GCA_028564935.1 Neosilurus hyrtlii | reverse complement strand
TCCTCTCAGCTACTCTAAATTACACTTAGGTGTGTGTGTGTGTGTGTGTGTGTGTGTGTGTGTGTGTGTGTGTGTGTTTGAGAGGAATAAGCAGTTACTGAAGGTAGCTCACCAGGCCATCTCAGGGCTAACACACACAACTATTCACACTCACACCTAGGGGCAATTTGCCAGTTAGCCTACTGTGTATGTTTTTGGATTGTAGGAGGAAACCGGAGTACCCCGTGGAAACCTATGCAAGCACAAGGAGAATGTGCAAACTCCACACGGAAAAGCCCAAGACTAGGAACTGAACCCAGGCCTTCTTGCTGTATCCAATATATATATAAGGCTTTGAACGTGTTTGCATCCCTACTGGGGTTGCCTTTTCAATGAACCACACAGGTACTGAAAAGGCAATTACAGTACACATGCACAGAGTCCTTGAAAATTAATGTTACTCTAATATCTTCTGACAACATTTTTGAGACATTTATTGAAAATGTAACCTGTAAGATTTCAACAATGTTTTTGGGAGTTTACATCTAAAGATATCACACCCTTTGTGCAATGTTGTTAAAACATAAGTTGTTAAATTGGCAGCTAGGTGTGAGAGCAATATTTTTATATACAAGTAATAATTTTTCATCTGTAGTGATACCGAGACAAGTAAATATAATTCAGAAATATAAGATTGTATACATTTTGCTCCATCATTTGTTAGCTGAAACAAGAAAAATATAACATGACAAACACGTAGTGTGACCGGGGTACTGAAATATGCTCACTTTGTTTTTAATGCAGATGAGTTTGAAACCCCCAAAATATAGGAAAGTTCAGTCACTTTTCTAAATATAATATACTATAACATGCATGATCTGTAGATTTTGTGTATATATCTATAGTTTGAGTTGAAATATGAGGAAGGGAATTTCTTTCACCACCTGTGCTGCAGGGAATTTGTGTATTTGTGCATCACAAAGAAGGAGAGTTTGTGGGAGTTTTCTCACAGATTAACTAGAATGACAGTCAGCCATTAGCACGTGTCAAACTGCCTCCAGCATTTACCAGACAAAATTCTTTGCTAACAGTCTGCATCGGATGACACAATGGCACAACATGAGACCATGCCAACAGTTTGAATTATGTTACAAAATCACCCTATTAAATACACCGCTAGCACCTGTCTGACCCTATGTATGTCATCAGTTCAGAGCAGAGTGAAGGCTTTAGAGAAATACCTTTTGAGAAATTTGAAATACCTAAAGATATTGTATATGGGGTAAAAATGTGTCAAAATCCAGTTTGGCAAAAGAAATATTTTCCAGCTAGAATTATTTAAATACAATTAAACAAGGCTGTTCTGTTCACTGCTTTAGGATCAGGACACAAGGCCATCTGATTAAACACCAAAATAATTAGGAAATTACCAAAATGACAGGTATATAAAAAAGTCTTTATTATTTTGTGAGGAACTGTAGATAAGGATTGCTGGTTTTCATATTACATTTAACATTATATTGTGTGATTTGTAATATATAAAGCCTCTGAGGTTGTAATTATGTTGAAACCATGAGACTTGAGTCACTATATTTACACCTTCTGTGGTGCCAGTGTGGTTAGGTTAAGGACCTTGCCCATGAGCACATGCCGCAGCTTAGTAGTGCCACGAACAGTGTGATCAGAAGCTTAGAAGTTTACCTGTTGACCCGCCACTGCTTCACATAATGGTTGTCCTGCAAAAATGCCACATGATTATGCCTTTATGCATAATGTTCAATAAAGTGTAATATTATATTCTTCATGCTTAGGGTTCTGTAGCTCTAATGGTCAGCTGTAACAAATTTTTACCTCTTCCAAGGAAGTGATATTTTAGTTGGCATTGGTTTGTTTTTCTCATTGTGTGTTTGTCAACAACTTTATGCAGAATGTTGTGAAGAGATTTTGAGGAAGTTTTTTGGAAATATATGGCCCAAATAACATTCCTTTAGAGTTTAAGGATTATATGGATGGAATTCTGGATCCTGGAATTTTTTTAAAGGATTCTTTAACATTGTGTGATAGGACAGTTTTTGGAAGTGTGGTGTTACAGCAGGCTTTTTCGTTTAAGCTTGGCAGAGGTTTGCAGTCTGTGAGTGAACTTCTAGTTACTTAATAAAAATACAGTAGTTGCTATGAGAAGTACTTTGCAGTGCACAAATAAGATATAGCATGTGGTAGCATGCAACATGCCATGACTTATTTAGGAAATAATAGCCATGTCACCTTAGTAGCAGTTTAGTAAATAAAAATGTATTATCTTTATTTCATCATGGTGGAAATTTAGCTTTTGTAATACTGCTGTGCAAAAACTAGCAAAAAATTATATGATCACAAAAATTAAGTCATACTTCTTTGTGCTTATTCTTCCATACCTAATGAAAATCAAAATAAAAGAGATCCCCCTATTTCTTAGCTCACTGTTACTTGCAATGGACTGAGAATAAGCTGGAAATTTGATAAATGTGGTATATGCCTGGCATATAATATGAGAGCAGTCCACTTAAGTATGGCTCATGTATTCAGAGCCACTTGTAATGAAGAATAGGCAAACAAAAGGTTTGTATCAGATAACAGAAAGGATAAGATGTTGATGGGAAAACACTTTGACAAGCTCTTTGTTTATTCCTGTTAATAAACATTTTAAAAATTCTTAAGGAAACCCATGTGTTTCCTTATTCTTTATAACCGTAGGAAGTCGGAACTCTTCCTGGCATTCACATTAGATGAGTTCATGATGAGAAGGTGGACACAGCCATACATTCTATCATTAAATTTAAGAATTGTTCTGGTAGCTTTTTAGTTTCTGTCTAACAGATGGTAGTATGTGTTCACATGGCACTTAACACTATTTTTTTTACTCTTGCTCTGTTTGCAGCAGGCTTGGTTATACTGAATGCTTATTTAAACATTAGACGTATGTGGTCAGGGCATGAGTGATGCCGTGTTGCTACAGGGCACTCAGTTATCTTTTAACAAAGACTCTGATGGCACTTCTGGTGCAGTCATTAGATATTATGCTGACTTCACTAAACTTTGTCAGGAACTTCGTAGGCTTGCCTATTGTTGCAGTTTCCTTTGCACATTGTTGTACATGCTCAAAGCAACATGCAAAACCTTTTCCTTTACTGGGCTTTCTTACTGCCCAACTGGATATTTTGTCTCAGCAGACTCAGGTTCTCAGTGAAAATTTGAATACCATCTGTAAATGACCTATAATGTACGTTAATGGGTATAATATGTAAATGCTTTCCCACAATGATTTCATTTTGGTTACAGAATAATTAGTATGGGGCAACTTGCCTCACAGAAAAATGGTCCTGTGTTTGAGTGCCAGGCTTAGCGAGGGCATTTCTGTGTGGAGTTTGCATGTTCTCCTGGTGCTTGCTTGGGTTTCCTTTGGGAGGTCAGGAGCCAGGGCCAGGGACAAGATATGATGATGGTTGCATCTGCAACTAATTTCCCACAAAACTGGGCTACTCCGTAGTAGAGAGAGTGGAAAGTGAAAACCCCTATATACTTATTGCAAGACACTGTTGCATTCTTATGTATTGCTGCTTTGTAAGTGGTTCATTGTTCTTGCAGTGCTGGTATTTTGCAGTTACTGTCTGAAAGAGATCACAAAGATTGATATCAGTGAGGTTCCCCAGCTAGATCAGGCTGTTTCTCAATCTAGCTGAGATATCTGATGTGTTCCTGGCAATGCTGCTTTACCTCATTCCACCACGCCATTACCACACACATGTCAAAAGTTTGGAGTCACCGAACCATCACACCAATATTTGCTTTTTGCACCCACTCCACCCTGTCATTATAATAAACTCCACTATTTTGGGAAAGGTGAGACACTGATGGAGTGTGACAAGGCCTAGGGAGCAGTCTGTTTTCCAATTCATTTAAAATGTGTTTGGTTGGGTTGAGTTCTGTGCTCTGTACAAGCCACTTGATGTTTTCTAGTCAAGCCCTGGCAAGCAATATCTTCCTGGACCTTGAAGAAACCATTGAACAACCTTCTTTAAATAGAATGTTTTAAATGAAACATAGTACAAGACCAGTGAGTGCAGATACAAGCCAGTATCATTACGCAAAGTAATGAGTGGGAGTTGTTCAGGTAAAATGCAAAACCAGTGTAGGATAGAGGATATCCTTTTCCATGGAATTAATTGTGTCTAAAAAAAGCATTTATATTACAACATTTTAAAATAAATACCAGAAATGCATGTCCTCACTCACTCTTATTTGCTGAACCGCCTACTCCCACTAGGGTTACAGGGAACACTCTGAACAGCTTGTCAGACCATCGCAGGCAATCACTCAGACAACCGTTCACAATCACACTTAGAGGCTTTTAGGAACAGCCACTAAACCTAATTTACATGCTTTGGAATGCTGGATTACCCATACAAGCATTGTGCGAACATGCAAACTCCACATAGAAACACCCAAGCCCAAGACTTGAACCTAGGGCCTACTAGCTGTGAGGAGGACATGCTAACCACTATATCACCATGCCACTTCCCAGTTATGTGTTTCCCTTTTTCATCGCATTTCATGTAATTCCTCAAAACCTATCCTTTATTAGAGTCATAGGAAGGCTGGAGCCCTTCCTAGCTGACTATGGGCAAAGGTGGGGTACACCTTGAACAAGACTCAGCAGACCATCTCATGTCCAATTCACACACAACCATTCTCACTCACACTCACTCCTATGTGCAATTAAGAATATCCAATTAGTCTAATGTGCATGTCTTTGGATTGGGGGATGAAACCAGGGCACTCAGGTCAAACCCACGCAAGCACAGCGAGAACATGCAAACTCCCCACAAAACTGCCCTTGCCTGGCATGGTGCTAGAACCCAGGACCTTCTTGCTAAGTGGCGGATGTGGTAACCACTATGTCTCTGTGCCAGTCTGTCCATCTAATCTGATGGCAAGATTATTGATTATTAGAGACATAATTTTTTTTGAAAATAAGTTTATCCCAGTAAATTCAGTTTGGCTTTACACTGCCAAAGGTGCACATCTATATTTTCTTTTTTAAAGAGTTCTGTCTCCAAGATTGACCGTGGTGTTTTAAGAACATGAAACAGTAAATTTAAATTGAATTGATTCGGGATATTGGCTAAATATGAAAGCAGCAAAGAGGGACTGAATGAATCAATGCATTGTGCATAGCTCTATAATAAAATAAGATTTTACACAAGTTATTAAGTAAATAAAAAAGAAAATTACTATGTGGTAGTTGTTGCTGAGGCGGACCTTCCCAAATTAATGGTCACTAGAATGGCAAACACTGTCACATGTGGCATTTTTGCATTTACCTTTGCCAGACTGTCATGGATACTTAAAAAACTCATTAAAGCAGACATTCCCATTAGTTACAACATGTGGGTAACTAATTCCCTGGAAAATACATCATGCATCAGAAAACCACTGTATATTACATAAATAAAATCGCAACTACAGCCTTTCTTGCTGGAATTTTCCAGTCATAAAATGAGAAGATCCTAATCTCATCACTATGGGTTAACACAGGCCTGTTGCCTTCAGATTTTCTGTGATAATAAGCCTGTTGGATCATGCATCAAAAGCTGGAAGTTTGAGTCAGTCCTTTAATTATTCCATTATAGCAGTGCTTCCCATAATAGAGGGCAGGGTTGTTTGTCTCTATCATGGCAGGTAGTGAATGTTGCTTTTAAATCATGTGAGCAGTGCCTCTCATACTGCCAGTCTGCAGTCAAAATTTTGTCAATTATAAACCAGGCTGCCTCTCATCAGGCAATAACACCACACCTTGGCATGGATTATTTCCCTATAACAACATAACACCTCCCATTTAACTGGAACAGTCAATTCTAACAATAAGGAATATTATTTTGCTTTGGTTACATTTATATTAAGGAAACAATTATCTGCATCTTCAAAACAACTTTTATTCACTTTTATTAACTGGATTAAGATCAACATGTCCTGACAAATTTTCAGGACTTCACTTCTAGTTTTAACTCTATGTTCTATAGTTATTCTATGTTTAATCACTTTTAAACGTAGAACTTTTTTTTTTGCCTCCAACACAATACTTTTACTGTGATCTGAGGGTGGTGCCTTGGACAGGAGGACAGGTCACTAAAAAGACACTTCATAGTTTTACTTGTGATCCACAATGGGCGACATTATTATGTTACAGACAGGATTCTTCGCATCTTATCTGCTTCTCCTCTGGTAGCATGTAGGAATGTTTGACTCACAGATATTAACTGATTGGGGGTTGTAGAAAAAATGTTTAAATTCCTCCTTAAATCACTTTTACTATGTAAAGCTGCTGTGTGAAATGTCAATTGTAAAAAGTGCTATACAAATAAAACTGAATTGAATTAAATTGATAATAGTATAAACTCAGCTGACACAAACCTGAGCTCAGGATCAAATCAGAAAATAGTGAGGCTGCACCTCTACCCACATATTTATCCACTAAAGTATTGAACTCTGCAGAAAGTAAAGACCAGTATCAAATAGATGGATCTGGGATAGAATTTAATTACTACCTGCATGCATGAACTTGCTCGGTTAATAAATTATGTGAACAAACATAACAGTTTGAGCTCCCCGGATACTGATAAGGATGCACATCAATGAAAATACATTTTATGACCTCATTGAGGCGTTATAACAAGTCAGCTATCACTTCTGAGGCCAAGAGCCAGAATATTTTCACACACACACACACACGGAGAGAGAGAGAGAGAGAGAGAGAGAGAGAGAGACTTTAAGCCAAGTTTTTGGGAGGTAAGAGGAACCCAGGAAACTTTCCAAGGAAACCCACAATGACACAGGGAGAAAAAACACAAGTCCTACAGACAGTAGCATGAGCTCAGGATCAAATTCCAAACCCTGCTGGTGCAAATCACCAGTACACCACTTTTACCTACAGTAATTAAAAGCCATCATGAAATTGTCTCTGGCAAAAATAAAAGAATGTTTTTCTTGGGAGTCAACTCAGTTCCCAGGGAATGTAGCAGGAAAGGTTGGAGGGGTGACCTGACTCACCCCACACCATGTTAAAGTCCACATTTCTTAAACAGCTCTCCTGTTCATGATAAATCTTTGATGTAACCATGAAAGATCAGTCTGTTAAAAAGAATGTTGAGGCGTACAAGATTATTTTCTTTTTATTAGTAGGCCACAGAAAATCACTAACACACCCACACATCACCATGATGACTTCCATAGAAAAGTTATCTACTATAGTTCTTGTTTAATCAACAAAGCGCCTTGGCTTTTTGGCATACAAATGTAGTTGGGCTGTGACAGAAGACACTGATATAGGTTTCAGTGAGGTGAATCTGAACGCTGCATAGTTGTGTTCACATATAAAATATGTGTTGTACATCTGTCGCAAGGAAAAAAGTCAGGCCTGTAAGTCATACTGTAGAATGTTAATACTAAAGCTGTATGATTGTTGAAAGACATTAAATCCTCGTACAACATCCTGTGATACTTGAATTCATACAACTGTTGTATGTACAATATGTTACACAATATACATACGCACAACCTAACACAGTTTTGGGTTTAACAAACACAGGACTGTCATAACAAAACTGTACATTTCTGAAGGCATCAGATAACCCAAAAAGCATATGGAATTGATATGTTTGTTGTAACACAGTCGTAGGGCTAATGGCATGTCTTTGGACTGTGAGAGGAAACCGGAGCACCCAGAGGAAACCCACACAAACATGGGGAGAATATGCAAATTTCAATTTTCAATTTAAATTTCAATTTAAAAATCTAACAACACCCATGCAACAATTTCTAATATCACTTATGTTTTAGATTAAATATGCTAAAAGTCATCGACTTCACAACCAAAATCAGAGACGAGGGGCAGGCCTGGTAGAGTCCAGCACGTACTTTGTGGTAAGGGTATTCAAGGACTGGATCTAAGGGCACAATCGTGGAGAGCAGGGTGTCCTCAGGATTGCATTTCTGCCTTTTGCAAATGATATGGTTCTGGTGGCTTCTTTAGAACATGACCTTCAACATGCACTGGAGCACTTCTCAGAGTGTAAAGCGGCCTGGATGACAGTCAGGTCCTTAAAATTTGAGGCCATGGTTCTCCACCAGAAAAAAGGTGGAGTTGGGGATGAGTCTTTGTCTCAAGTGGAGATCAAATTCAAGTATTTCATGATCTTGCCTATGGGTGATGGTAGAATGGAGCAGGAGATAAACTGAATTGATGCCCTCATTACTTACCAGTCCATCTAAATTCCAACCTATGGTCATGAGATTTGGGTAGTGTCTGAAAGAATGACATCTGATTAGAATGCATCCAACATTAAAAGGTCCTGGGGCAGATCCAGAACTCACTGGAAGGATTATATATCGACACCCTCATAACAAAAGTGCCTAAGTCCTGTTTTTCCTATTTTTTTTTCAACAATGTACAACTGCACAAGTCATCATGAACTCACATGCTAAATTAATTTTTTTAAGTATTTGTACAAAATTGACTTAGACACTTTTGTTATGAGGATGATGATATCCCGTCTGGCCTGGGAACGCCTCGGGATATCCCAGGAGGAACTGGAGGGTGTTGCTGGGGAGAGGGATGCCTGATCCTATATCTTATCCAAGCGCACCAAATCGTACCAGAATGAACTTGCATCACCTCGTATCCAACAGTGACATTTAAGAAAAAAACAATCAGCTACGAAGAAACTCATTAAAGCAGACACTCCCATTCAAAGACTGTCTGTGGTTGCATGTGCATGCTAAAAATGTAAAAAAAAAAAAAAAAGATACTACCCCATCCAAAAAGATGGCTACATCACTGGTTGTACTTGGATTATATAACTGAAATGAGGTGCAGATTTACTTTCCTGCAGTCATTAGAATGACTTTGTTGAGAAATAAATATATTCTCAAAAATCACACTAAAAATCTGTCCCTGATTAAATGTCTTCCTAAATACTTTTGTGTATCTTGGACAAAAGCCAGCCCTATGAACCGTCAAGCAGTGATACATTTCTCAAGAAAACATGTGCAACAACAGGTTTAAAAAAGGTTACGTCTGATGATTAATTTTGATAGAACAGTTTGAGTCAAATCAGTTCCCTCTCTCTAGTGTTCTGCAATACAGTAATACTTCCCATTGTTTAAACCTTAATAATAATAACAATAATAATAATAATAATAATAATAATAATAATAACAACAACAACAATGATGATGACGATGATGATTCTAGACAAAAAAAGGGACTTTATCAGATTTGGTACTGTACAGAAAATCCTATGATTCCTTCCCACATGAAAGGATTCAGAAGTCATTTTGGTCTATAGCCCTTCCCTTGGCTTTTACTTAGGGGTCCACTCTTGGTACATCCCTGAGCATGCCGAAAGGATCACAGAAAACACTTGTGGAACAGGCCCATATACAGCCTGGGCTTCATAAGGGCTGCCAAGCCTAATTTTGTCTTTAAAAATCAAGTCATTTTTATCATAGAATTTTCTGTCCCTTTTGACAGCCATATGATTGACAAGATCAGAAAGTATGTGGATCTCGCTTTTGAAATTAAATGTCTACATCTGAAATACTTTTTGTATAATTGTCTGTGACCCCATTATTCACTGGCCAGGTCCATACCCGTCTGAACCTGGAGGCTTGAGAGAACAATGCTTCTGGTGGTGTGGGGGATGCAGTAGCAGGCAGCCATACTGGGGAGTCTGCATATACTCAAAAGAATTCTTGGAGGGTTCGACAAGGCAGTGAGTGTTTCCTGGGAGCAGTCCCATTTGCTACGTGGGCTAGGTGTAGAGGGGCAAGGGTACCTGAGCTGATGATAATCCCTTCTGGCCTGACTGTACCAGGACCATCTGACCCTCCTCTGCTGCATACAGTTTGACTGTACAGAATAATATTAACGAGAAAAAAAAGAAGAAGAACAAAAGGAGAAGAAGAAGAATTTATTTGATATCAATTGTATTCAGGTCAGTTAAAATAAGATTCAATCACACTTTGAATTTAAAATTATTATTGTGTAGGGGATGAGCTATTTTCTGCACAGCACCGTGGTGTGGTGATTAGCACGTCCGCCTCACAGCAAGATCCTGTTCAAGTCCCAGGTGTTTCTATGTGGCATTTGCATGTTCTCTGTGCTTGCATAAGTTTTCTCCGGGTACCTCGGTTTCCTCCCACAGTCCGAAGACATTAGACCAACTGGCTGTTCTAATTGCCCCCAGGAACTTGACTGTCTAAATACAGCTCAGTATATATACAGCATTCCTGTAAACTATACACATGAAATAGTCACACCCTTCCGTGGAATTTCTCATATTTTACTTTCTCTTCTCCACCCTGTGGATAAGCAACCACAGTAATAATGAATAAATGATACCATTGAAATCAAATCTAAAAAAAAAAAAAATTTTTAAATAAAACTATTATTTGTTCATATTCTTTAGCCTCTATGAATTACACTGTTACAGTATAATAACTAAGCAAATGAGTGTGCACAGGTTTAATCGCCATTTGCCAGTATTCACATCGCATAAGATATTTAGAAATTTATTAAAATAAGTAACAATAAGTACAACTAATGCATGCATATACTGTATACAATAGTCAGGGTAACTGACCATTACTACTTTATAAGAACTTTATAGATGCCATAAATGCAGCCTGTGTCGATATAAATGAATTTCATGAGAAAGGCCACACCTGTACTGCAGAATGTTGATACGATCCCATGTGAATAACTCAAAATAACTGAGCTGTCTGCAACCTCTCTCTCTCAAGACAGTTGTAGACTGCCTCACCTAAAACAATACTTCCATACTCCATAAATGTGGAGGAAGGGAAGGTGCAGCTCATTCCCCCACCGCCACACATTTTTCCTGCTGGTTCAGAATCAAACCAGTGACCTTTCGGTACCAAAGCTGGTTCTCTAACCATTAGGCTATGGCTGCACCCTAATAGCCATATCATCCTAATAGTGTAATAATAATAATAATAATAATAATAATAATAATAATAATAATAATAATAATAATAATAATAATAATGGGCAGTGGTTGCCTGTTGGTAGGGTGCTGGATTACTGATCCCAAGGTCGGGGGGTTCAAGCCCCACTATCACCGGGTTGTTACTGCTGTCCCCCCAGTGCAGCTAACTGGGTTATTAAATGCTGGTCATGTTTTCACTGTCTCTGATGAGAGGCATAAAGAACAATTGCTGACTTTTATAAAGAGGAGGCTGCATTACCATCAGCGTGTTTCTGCCCAACAATGGCCTGGTGAGCTGTCCAGGGTGTACTCTGCCCTCGTCCAGAGTCAGCTGAGATGGGCGCCAGCCTCCCCGCGACCCTAATTAGGATTAAGCATTTCAGAAAATGAATAAATGAATCAATCAATAATAATAATTTTTTCAATAGTCCAAAGATCAAGTTTTCAAGAGTAGAGGTAGATACTCATAAGCAAAGGAATGAAGAGGAAAACAGAAAACAATTAATATACAACCAGGATAATTTATAGAATATTTTAGAAATATTCAACCATTTGGAAAACAGGTGGGTTTTTATTAATTCTTTTGCCAAACTGCTGAGTGAAAACAGGGTACACCCTGAACAGATTGCCAGTCAATCACAGGGCTAACACAACCATTCACACTCACACCTGGGGCAATATGGAATAGCCAATTAGCTTTATGTACTTGTTTTTGGTGTGTGGGAGGAAACATGCATGTACATTGCTTTCATATTCACATCCACTTTTCCAGGACAGTTTTTTCACCATCTCTTTATCTCTGCTTTCAAAACTAGATTGTCAGGTAAATACATGATCTACATTATCATTAGGAGACTGACAGGTACTGTGATTTGCACTGTTCAAACCTGCAGTTATTTTAATCTGATTATCTAACTAAAAGTTTCACATAAATGTTTATATATATATATATATATATATATATATATATATATATATATATATATATATATATATATATATATATATATACATACACACACACAAATTATACTCTTCTCCCTCTCTCTCTCTCTCTCTGTGTGTGTGTGTGTGCGCATCTTAAGAGTTCTAGGTAATATTAACAGATTTTTCTGTTAATAAAAAAGAAAAAAAGAAATTAAAATTTATTTTGTAAAAAAGAAATTAAGTATGAGGAAGCTTTGTCAGTGTCAGTTTTGTCTACCAACCAAGGATACAAAAAACCTTCTACATGTCCTGACTGCAGCAAGTATTTGGCTTCGCCTCAGCAAATGCAAACAAATAATGGCTCTAATCCCTGCTGGTGTGCTGTATCTCCACTGGAGTCCATCTTGAAAATATGAATAATAACCCCCAGCATTCACACTGGAAGCGACAAGTGCAAGGGATCATGCAAAATCCACGATCACGTGCAATAAGTGGCAAAATTTTCTCATGTAACATGATGTGGTCGGACCCATAGTTCAGCTGAGTTGAACTTTCACATGGCATGACTTGAGCAATTATCAATCTGAGCTTAAAAATACAGATGATTGGCAGATGCAGCCAAACATGAAGTTCGACAAAACTTTTCCATAGTAAAAAAAACAAACACAAGTTTAATTGTTCTGCTCACATCAGCATTAAAGATGAGGTTATTATTCCTGTGTCTAAATATCCTATGCTTCATGACTTTACACTGAAATTTTACAGGAATGAAAACAACCTTAAACCTAATAACCAATAACCTTTCTTCAAAAAGCAAAACACAAAACAAAATAAAGCAGCACGTTCAAGCTAAAACCTAACAGCAATAAGGCCTGGGTTAGATTTCTGGTACTGGGTGTTTCTGTGTGGAGTTTGCATGTTCTCCCCGTTCTTGGGTGGGTTTCCTCTGGGTACTCAGGTTTTCCTCCCACAGTCCAAAAACATGCACAGTAGGCTAATTCGCTGTTCCAACTTGCCCTTAGGTGTAAGTGTGAATGGTTGTGTGTGTGGATGTGTTGGCCCTGTGATGGCCTGACAAGATGTTCACGGTGTACCCTGCCCTCAGCAGAATAGGCTGAGATTGGCGCCAGCCTCTCCACAACCCTAATTAGGATTAAGTGGCTTAGAAAATGAATGAATGATTGAAAACAAACAAACCATATATATATATATATATAAGATCTTGAGTCAATTTTCCGTAGAACAGTGCTCGATGCGTCGAAGTAGAGCTAAATATATTGTATGTGGGAAAAAATAACAGTACTACA
>JAOUQZ010043338.1:0-13264 GCA_028564935.1 Neosilurus hyrtlii | reverse complement strand
ACTCCACACAGAAACGCCCGAGCTGGGAATCGAACCCAGGACCTTCTTGCTGTGAGGCGGACGTGTTAACCACTACGTCTGATTGTCTGATTAATTAATGTACATTATTTTTTACCCATGGATTTGTAACATGCTGAACAATGGTAAGTAAAACAATACGCGGCACCTCTGTTTCACTACCAGTGCACTATAACCCCAACTAATAAAAAAATCAATACACAAGAAAAGAGAAAATACTAAATGTTCAGATGTTCTCTGCAGGACTTTTTGTTTGAAAAAGCTGGATGTTTGGTTCTCTGCCAGGAAAAGGGTGGAATGCACCCTACGGGTCTGGAATGAGGTCCTGCCCCAAGTGGAGGAGTTTAAGTTGTTCACGAGTGAGGGAAGGATCGGGCGGGAGATTGACAGGATGGGTCGATGCATCGGTTATGTTCCTACTCTCATCTAAGGTCACGAGCTTTGGTTAGTGACCAAAAGAACAAGATGGTGAATACAGGGGGCTGAAATGAGCTTCCTTCACAGGGTGGCGGGGCTCTCCCGTAGAGATAGGGTGAGAAGTTCTGTCATCCGGGAGGAGCTTGGTGTAGAACCGCTACTCCTTCTAGTTGAGAGGAGCCAGTTGAGGTGGTTCAGGCATCTGATTAGAATGCCTCCCGAACGCCTCCCTGGTGTGGTGTTTCGGGCGTGTCCAGCCAGGAAGAGACCTCAGAAATGACCCAGAACGTGCTGGAGGGACTATTTCTCTCGGCTAGTCTGGTAACACCCCAGCGTCCTCCCGGAAGAGCTGGTGGAAGTGGCTATTGAGAGGGACGTCTGGACCTCACTGCTTAGGCTGCTACCCCCGCGACCCGACCCAAGAACAAGCGGAAGGAGATGAATAGATGAATGAATTAACCACCTTCCTAACAAAACTGTGCACAACACCACAAACAAAAACAAATTTCCATTTTCAAGAATAAACGCTTCGTCCCTTCAATACTTTTCCCTAATTCTTTTGCATATATTTCTCTTCAAAATAGGCCAGTGAAAAAAATTGAGAATGATGTCGGTCAAAACCAAACGTACGCTTGTCAGTTGCTATTTTTTTGGAAGATGTCAGACGTGAAAAACATACATTTTGACCACTTTGCAGTGTTGCAGTTACCTTGCCATGTAGTTTTCTTATGTAGATATGAGGGTTCAACATCCGTTATTCTGTGTTATTCAATTTGGAAAATAAAGAAGTAAATTTTTTTGTTTAATAACACCTTAGCTGACTTTGATTTTGAACTGCATTCTTTTTCTTTAACTTGAAAATTAACTGATAATAATAGAGACGAATTTAATCATGAGACAAATCACATCATCCATTAAAAAAAAACAAAAAAACAAAACTAAAAAACTCACAAAGTTCTTCTCTAATACAGGAATGTTGTCATTAACGTCAAGAATGTTGATGGTTACAGTCCCGGTTCCTGTCAGTGGTTTGTTTTCGGCACTAGAACTGAATCCATCCATGTCTGTACCTGTGACAATCAGTTTGTAGGTTGCATGTGTCTGTGGCAGAAACAAAAAAGAACCTCATCACAAATATTTACAACTAAAATATTATTACCAATTTTAAGCTTTACAATATTAACAATAAAAAAAAAACAAAAAAAACAAACAAACAAAAAAAAATGTTGAACTCCCCTGTAATGGCATGGTGAGCTGTTCAGGGTGTACCAGGATTAAGCGGCTTAGAAAATGAAAGAATGAATGGATTCTTTGATTTGTTTATTAACGTCTCATACAGGGGAGAGTCAGTGATGAATACCATCATTTTTTAAAGACTGCAATCCCTCAGGTTCGTTACACATCATTATAACAGAGCATAGATTACTGCGGTGGAACGAGTCATGACTATTGTTCCAAAAGATACTGTTGCCTAAAGATTCTCCGAATTTCCTGATTTTGTGCGGCGTTTGTAGGTACCGCAGCGTGGGACCTATCTCAGCCGACTTTAGATGAAGGCAGGATACACCCTGAACACCTCGCCGGTCCAATGCAGGGCCAACACAAACACACAGCCATTCACACTCACTTCTACACCCAGGGGCAATTTGGAACAGCCAATTAGCCTAACGTGCACATCTTTGGACTGTGGGAAGAAAACCAGAAAACCTAGTGGAATCCAATAGAAGCGCAGGGAGGACCTGCAAACTCCACACAGAAGTTGCTGTAAGGCAGAGGTGCTAACCAGTACACCACCTTGACCTACCGGTGCCATACTGTGAATGGAATAAGTTTTGCGACATCACCCAACATTCTCCAAGTGTTTACCAAAAATTATGCCATATTCCATACCGTTACATGCTGCACTACATAGAGTCCCTAGAGTCTTATCTAGGGAGCAGGGTAACGCCATCATGGTAACCCAGCCTTATTCTTGTGGTACAGCAGAGTTTGAATGTTTTATTCCTGATAATATGGCAGTAAAGATTCCTGATGTGGTTAGGGAGTTTGGTTATTTTTAACTTGATGCTTACAAGAGAGGCTACATGACCGAGTACACTGCTGCTGTAAATGGGTCCCATCTGTTGCACCACATTTAACTGTCAATTGTCTCACAAATCGATAATTTGTTCATGTTTGCTTCTAAACAAACAGTGTCAGAGATCGCTAGCCTATGGAGAAGATGTTAGAGATCATCACAGGGCCAATCTCCACTCTAGGATTCCATTCGAACAGAGCGACTCGACACCCACTTCTGTCATACGCTTCCACCTGAAGACTCTCACCTCTCGGTCCAGAGTGTTTAGACTGACTTTGATTTCACCAGACGATCCCTCGATTTTGAACATACTCCTTCCAGCCGGCTCCTGTTGTATAACTTTATAGCCGATTTTTGAATATGCTGTGCCTTCCTGGTCTGCATCAACAGCTGTGATTGCGATTACAAAGGTGCCTGCGAGGAAGAATACTCATGATTAAACAGAGGCTTATACACGTTCTCCTTTTTCCCAATAAATAAATAAATAAACAAAATTCTGGGAAGTAGGTCAAGATTTTATGATGAAGCAAATAATTATCAGAAAATACATGATTTATCTTTCACTCCCGGCAACACAACCGTGAAATATTATGTCCCACTGATAAGCAGAAGTATGTAGAACAAGAACCATCAGGAGATGCCTCATACTATGTCAGAAAATATGAATTGCACAAATCCAAAAATATTAAAAGGCACCACTACACTGCCTGGGAGAAGTAACCGGCAGGTTTGATAAGGAAATCCCAAACGGTTTCTAAATTCTGGCCCGGAATTAAAATGATGGATCGACGGATTTACTGACGACAGGCCCTTAAAAATAAAACTATTACTGTACACGTAGTAACTAGAAAGACAAGAAACACACAAGGAACCTACTGTTGCTTGACTGTCAGCCAACACTCAGACATGGTCGCTGATGTTCAGTGTCATTTGAAACCGCTTGCTGTCAATTTCTTTCTCCCACTTTGACGGCTAATATGGATAAATAAACAATCACTCTGCTGTTAACGAGGCTTCTTGTCCAAGTCTAATGTCTAGGATGCACCTCCTAAAAATTTGTTGCCATTCCGACTTTTCTGTGGCTAGCCAAATTGTTTCTTTTCGTTTTGTTTTCCGTTTGTGGTTAAATAAATGTCTGAATCGGAATACGTGTGCGTGTTATGTTTTGGCAGCACGCCGATTTTGTGGGCTGACCATGTCGGCGTTCCGGAAGTACCATGATCACGTGACTCCGCTTCATTATTTATGAAGCCTCGATCGCTCTGTTATCATTTGGGTCACTTGATTTTTTAATTTTTTATTTTTTTTTTTAACACTTCCGCTTATTGGTGAAAATTACAATTTTTCCTATCCTGTTGCTGGGGATGAAAAGCAAATCTTTCATTTTCAGATCAAATTCTTCGCATGCAGCTTTGCTGTTGTGATAAATTACTTTGGAATACCAGCGATATGACAATGATTTTTTATTAGTATGTGTAAGGGAATTGTCATTCGGGTGAATCAAAAAGTAATAAAATTTTTATTATAGGAGGCACATTTCTCAATAAAATTATTCAAATGACGTAAAGCCACATACACGCTTGATCTTAGCCCCCCCCCTCCCCCCCCGATACATCAATAAATGAGCTGATATGAAAATGGCTGCCCCACTAGAAGTCCGTCTGAAGCAAAGAGCAATATTCAAATTCCTTGTTGTTAGAAAAAAAATCCTATAAATATTCCCGAAAGACTTCCATCTCTTTGGTCCAATAAAAGAGCCATGAGAGACAAATGTCATGGTGGTCATGAAGAAGTAACAACTCATCATTCTCAGTTGTCAAGCCGCCTTGACGGCTGCAGGGAGGCTGAAGCCTATCTCAGCCGACACTAGAAAAAGGTGGAGTACACTGTAAGCAACCCGCCAGACCATCGCAGGGCAACACACGCGCACACACACAACCATTCACACTCACACCTCGGGGCAATTTGGAACAGACAATTAACCTAATACACATGTCTTTGAAAGGAAACCGGTGTACCCGGAGGAAACCCATGCAAGCACAGGGAAAACATGCATACGTCATACATAAATGCCCGAGCCTGGGGCTCAAACTCATTTTGGGACATTGTTGCTGTGAGGTGGACGTGCCAACCACTATGCCGGCATGCTGCCCAAAGTTAAAACTGCCGTAAGGAATTTGCTACATCATCAGCGAACGGAGTTGTATGAAGCTGGGATACATGCTGGGATATGTCTGACTGTGTTCCTTATTTCTTGTACAATAAAACAAACTGCAATCGTTTTGGACTCACCTTCGCATATCACAGTGCTGTTTATTTTTTTGTAAGATGTCTTTTTGAAATGAACAATAAATCACAATTAAAACGTTTTCTGTAATATGACACACCTGCATTTTGTGTCTCATTAAATAAGGCTAATAAGGGGATTACTATTTGTAGCTGAGGTAGCAAGTGATAACATGCTTTAATAAATAATGTTGTTGATAGATTTCTGTGATAAAACAGAAATAAATCACGTAGGGACATGCTGTGATGAGAAAAGTATTAACTACAACGTGTTAAATGTTAAATGTCAGGTTTCATCACATCATCAGACCGTGAATGACGCTCCTATAGAATAATGTCTCATCTGGTTTTATTCATTACTTATTCTACTAAATGTACAAATTCCATAACTTCAAAGACAAATAAACAAAATTGCTTTAATAACACGAAAAAGCTTTGTACCTGCATCACTGAGCTCATAGACAGAACCAATCACCTCAACCTTAAACTCAGGAGCACAGTCATTCCGGTCGAGAACTAAGATTCTCAAGTCAATGTCCTTTTCAGCAAGAGTTCCATTAGTAAACGTCGCTCTCCCTTTGAGCTAAATAAAGACACACAGACATACAAAAGTCATATACAATAAATGTTTAACATTCGCAAGTGACAACAATTTAATATCGACTAACAGCCACATTCACACCATCATAATAACAACAATAATACGTACACACATACACACACACACACACACACACACACAAACATATATATATATATATATATATATATATATAAAAAAAATTAACAATTAAAACAACAACAAAACCCTTAAAATTCTTTATTCTAGTAATTAAACTTTTAATAGTTTTTGGTTTTCGGTCTCTGTATTGCCGGAGCCAGAACTTGGTCCGCATTGGCAACTTGGGTTGGACTCCACCAAGGTAGTCCTATGTCACCGGATCAGTTTACAATAACAATGGATAGAATTTCTAGGCGCATTGCAAGGCGTTTGAGGGGTTCTGGTTTGGTAGTCGTCGGATCTCGTCTCGGCTTTTCGTGGACGACGTTGTCCTTTTGGCTTCATCAACCCGTGACCTCCAGCTCTCGCTGGAGCGATTTGCAGCTCAGGGCGAAGTGGCCGGGACGAGAATCAGCACCTCCAAGTCCGAGGCCATGGTTCTCAGCCGGAAAAGGGTGGAATGCGCCCTCCGGGACGGGAATGAGGTCCTGCCCTAAGTGGAGGAGTTCAAGTATCTCAAGTATTGAAGCAGAAGAAGATGTTTTTAGATGATAGTTTTTGCAGTGGTGACTCAGTAGAATGGTGTGAGAGTGAAGCTCCTGGTTGCTTCCAAAGAATTTATCATATCCTTACAGTCAATGAGTAGGCAGGGCAATTATCAAGAATATGAAAATGTTTTGTCAGTAACCACAAAGCAAACAGCTGAAGCCTGAGCCTACTACACATGCTATGTGATTGACACGCTTATTGTGATCATAGTCCATATTAAAAACCGGCCCTGTCTTGTTAGCTGCATGACTGAACATCAGGACTGAACAGTGGGGGTTTGGGCAACAATAGCATTTAAAAAAAACATTATTATTGATTTTTTATTGCTAGTACTCTGACCGCGAACTTTAATTAAATGGATTTTGGGGACTTACTCCTCCTTATCACGATAATGCAAAATAGTAGCATGAAAACAATGTTCTTGAAATTTTTAATAAACAAATGTGTTCTATGAGTGAAAAGTTTAGTAATTAACATGCTAATGTACATATACATTAATTATGGGAATAAAATTTTACCAATCTTATTATGTACAGATTATACTAAGCTCCATGGAGTGTTTATACCGATTGCCATCTGCAAACTTAATACTTAAAACTTGAATGAAACCAGCTTGACTGGTAATGAAATAAAATGAAAAAACAAAAAAAAACAATTGCATTTGGTGGCGCATTTTAAAATGAACACGGCAACAATAACCTTTAACAAGTTCAGCAAGCCTGGCTCCCTCCAAAATCTCATTAGACCAGAGCGAAACTTGTTGTGCTCATAAGATCTTTATTGCTAAACCTTCATCACGAACCTGCAATGCAAAATGTTTGATAATTTTATTGTCTTCAATAATTACGGAGCTAATTTAAATTATTCTTTAATTGAAAGAATTTTTAAATTCCTTAATTCAGGAGATAGGATGACTTTTGAACTTGTGGTTCATAGGAGGGATTGCAGGACTCAGTGGAGGTTTGCGCTCTCCGGGTGCTCTTGATCGGGTAGTAAAATATGCACTCACATGATAACTGGCAACTTTCTCTCTGTCCAAGGTCTTATGTACCCTGACATAGCCATTGTTCTGGTTGACGCTGAAAAAGCCCTCATCCACTCCAGGTCCGATTAAAGAATACATAATATTTGTCCGGGTTTCTTCATCCGATCGGATCTGAAATCAAATGCACACAATTTTTTAGATACGTGGTACATACCTGTTTAAAGCATTTTACTGACTGATTATTCTTATTCATAACTGAATTTATACCACAGTGATGTTATATTCTCAGGTCTAATTGGTAGTGATTAAGGTAGTCATTAACTTTATATAGTTATAAACAAAACAGGTTCATAACCAAACACATTACAGTTTCAATAAAAATCATCATGGGGCAGCTCTTAGGTTTCGGACACAGAAGACTCAGCGGCGGACGGATATTTCACTCAGTTTAATAAGTTTTCACTGTTACTTCCCTCTGCTTTTCAGCGGCTTAATTATACTGTTGCAGACAATATACACACAATACTCATATTGCTAACTCTCTCATTACAGCATCTCTCTGTAAGCACACAGAACAAAAACATACGTGCGAGTAAACACAAACATTATAACGTTTTTGTAATTTACCAAGGAAAAATGTTCATATGGTGATGAAAAATTTGCATTTATGGACAAATTATGGTGCCACAGAAGAAGCCTTCAGGCCAGAGAAGTTCACACGTTGTGGTTTCTCGTAACATGAACAACTGCATTTTTTTGCTGTTGTTCTGTTTTATGCACTTTATTCATGTCAAGAGAGACATTATTAAAGGCATAATTACTGGTTGCTTTTAAAACATGGGTGATAACAGGTACTGACTTGTTTCGTGGATGTTGCATAACATTAATAAAGTAACAATGAACCAAAAAGAGTAACTTGTGTTATTCTTTCGATATTAAGTGCTGGCGAAATAACAGGACATACAGTATATCAAATAGAATACTTCCGTTTTCCGGAAATCATTTTGGAGTATGTATGTATAAAATGAATGTAATATACAGTGTTTGTACAAAAACAGTAAAAATGAATGGGATGTAAAATAATAATATTAATTATATATAACTTCTCAAATTCAAGGATGTTACGGAATTTAAAAGATTTCAGTTTTGCCAATCAGGACGCAGACAACAGGAAGTTTATCTGCTGTCTTTATCACTGTGTCGACACTATTGCTCCAAAGAATTACATCTTAAATATAATATAAATGCAAAACACAGTTTGCAACGATTATGAGTGATTTCGGACACGCCACTTTTTGTTTAAATGTAAATAAAAGGTAAGAAAAAAATTTTCCACAATGATGCCTCTTGTACATCGTCTTATCTTTTGGGAGAAGCCTGTGTCATTCACGGTCAAAAAAAATAAATAAAAATTGCTTGTTGAATAAAAGTAACTTTTTTTTTAAGTCAAAAATTGGCAGGGGAATTAATAATTTCGGGCTTGATTGTAATGGTAATTGTAGCCCTAAATCATTTTAGTAAAAAAATGAATTACTGTATATCACCAGCAGTTTGGCTGTGCGGAGGACGTGCTAAGTGCTACACCACCATGGACTGAGTTCCAATAAGATCGAAATGTTTACACATATACAACCATTCACACGCACACTCACACCTAGGGGCGATTTGGAACAGCCAATTAGCCAACTGTGCATGTTTTTGGAATGTAGGAGGAAAGCGGAGTACCCGGAGGAAACGCACGCACTGGGAGAACATGCAAACTCCACACAGGGACGCCTTCACCAAGCCAGGACTTGAACCCAGGTCCTTCTTGCTTTGAGGAGAACGTGCTAATCGCTACACCACCATGGACTGAGTTCCAATAAGACTGAAATGTTTACAGAATAATCACACAACAGCCCTAAAGTCATTGGCATCAGCTGATGAAAATGAAAGTAAATGAAAGCAAAAATGGGCCGTGACTCAACCCTTCGTGCCAAAATCTGTGACATGACTGTTTATCAATTCAAAATAAACTTTTCTCAGCAGTAGACTGAAGAGAAGATAAACCTTTCAACATCTGCTGTACATGATAATGAGAAGAGATACAGCTAGTGCCATGTCTATTTTTAACTCTGTGGCACCGTGCAAGAACCAGACAACCCACAAGATGTTCATTTTGAGAAAAAACAAGATGAGTGTTTTTCTAAAACAAACAAACAAACAAACAAACAAACAAATAAATAATTTGATAAAACTTGGAAAATGCCATCTTTCACTAATACTGTTGTAACAATTTTATAGATTGTACTATGAAGCCTAAGGTCTATAATAGTACACTGGACTCACTTTTAATGGTCAAGTGGGTTATCTGGTTCTTGCACGGCACCACAGAACTGTTTTAAATAAGAAAAAATATCCTAACATAATGCATTATATTCATTATGCATTGCTTAATTTGGCATCTACCATTTTCACACCAAACCGGCTATTGATGTCAAAATGTGATGAACCTGAATTCAACTGTGATGTTCTTATACTCGGCTATTCTTTACAGCAGGTCGGCTAAATGCAAATAGGCCATAAATAAACAAATAGGCTTGTGTTTGCATTTACTGTACTGACTGGTTGTACTGTAGTTATTTAGGTCACAAACTAGCCAGTTAATACACAAGAACCATGGCTGGGACTACCACAGGCATTCCACAGGATTGTGGAGAGGAAGTATGCAAATGATCAGGTCATCCGGTTATAAAAACAAGGGGGCTGAAGTGATCCGGCAAGTGACCCGCGACACTTTTCAACACGACCAAAGTTTCTGGAGGATGGGAATCACACTCCTTTTCCCTCAAGCATTCCCACGGAAGTCCCCGGCACACTTATGGAACTATGCTGACCATGGGTGTTATAAATAATAATGAATAAATAAATAAATAAATAAACAAATAAATCTGACGTCATCTACTGTGAAGTAATTCCGGATGCGTGAGGCCGAGGCGTTGGCAAGAACAATAGCAAAGCACGGAAGTAAGCAGATGATTACAGTATACATGGACATATTATCGCAGACTTCATGGGTGAGAGCTACTTGCCATTAAAATTGAATTAAAACTTCAAAATCGCAATAAATACTGCCCTTGTATCTCATACCTGTGATGAGATATCAATCTGAAAAAGTTTAAAACGTAAAGCTGTATATGTTAATTAATGGAAAATATTTTCCATACATCACCTATGAAAAAGTACCATAAAAATAACCAAATTATTTGAAAGAGACTACATATTTGTGTCATTTCAGATGGTTAAACCTTGGTATTATATCATACGTGGGAATTTCAGGGAATTGCGCTCTCCCAGAATGTATTTTTTTTTTAGCTATCAAGGAAAAGTACCAAGGATTCAATTTTTTCCCACTAAATAACACACAAAGCTTACATTTTTGTAACATTTTCAGATTGAATATCTTTTCTTAGGTGTGAAATCCAAGGGAAGCAATTATGGCGATTTTAGGTTTGATTGAAATTTAAACGGCAATACCTATGAAAAAGTACTGCAAAAACAACCGAATTATTTGAAAGACAATTAAAAAAAATCTTCCATTTCAGATGGTTTAACCTTGGTACTATTTCACAGGTAGGAGATACAGAGATTTTAAAATCGTACAAAATTAATTTTCCCTTCGATTTTTAGGCTTCCATATATTCCTACCTATGAAAAAGTACCAACCTCAGTACTTTTTCATAGGTAGAACCTATTCATAACTGAAAACGCTGGAAATAAATTGTCCGTCCTGAAAAATGTTGACATTAGGGGTCTGTAACTCAAGGGCAGAGTAGGATATGGATGTAACATTTCAGATTATACTTACTCAGATTATCCAGGTCAAATATTATGAAAAGTTTCATGAAAATCTGAGTCATGCTTGTACGGTGACCCCCGTGAATCTGGATGATATTCTCAGAAAACGCCTCTTAAATCTGCTTCAAAGCAAATCGTTCACAGCTTTCTTCAAATCACACGTAGACGACCTAAAGTCTGTGCGCACAAAAGCAGGAACTACAGGATATTCCTCCGGACGCAAACCTTTATCCTTTGTTACTAATAAACATAAAGGGCAAAGCCACACAAACTATTTCCAATGTATTTTATTATGAAGTCTTTTATTATGAAGTACTTTCATCATGGCTTTTAATGCAAAACTATTTAACTAATTGCAGCCTTTTAGTTTCATAGTAAGTCCAAGGAATATTATAACTGTGTGTACTGTGTGTCTTCAACTGTATAAACACTCACTTTGGCAATATATTCTTTTTTGATATAACTTAATTCATTCTCAAACAGCTTCTCTGGAGGGATGATCCATTCTCTTTTCTGTCGATAAAGTGTTTGCTGCACTGCTTTATCAGCTTCGGCCCAGATGACCTGTTTATACACAAATACATTCACACAGTCATACTCCAATCATATCCATAAACCAAAAAATTGTACACTGTTCAAAAAAATCCATATTTGTATCCACAAATAAAATAAATAAATAAATAAATAAAATTCAATACCATTGTTCTTTAAAAAAAAACCCGCCTGGAGTTCTGTGCTTTATTTTAAATTAAAGTTACAATAATGTGACTACCCACTAACTGATAGCTATTATTTTCCTATTACAGTCATTACCCTAATTGGCAACTGACGGCAATTAAATGGGTTGAATCTGAAGTTTAATAGTGCAAAAAACAAGCATAATGAAATTACAGCACAATTACTTTGTGTTTGTGTGAAAGTTGAAGAATAAAGCGTTATGGGCTGTGAATAGTGATGTTATAGATTAGTATTATTGCTATGGTGTTGTATTATTAGGTATATTATGAAACTACACTGGAACATTAGCTGTCTGCACATAGGCCTGAAAGCAAATGCATATGTATGTCATACTGAATACTACACGTCAATAACCCCTGCGACACAAATAAATAAATAAAATAATTAACAAAATAAATAAATCAATAATTTTTTGTGGGGCCAAAACATTATTAATGCTGAAAAAAATAAAAATAAAAAACCCCAAATAAATAAACAAACAAACAAAAAAAACAACATTATTAAAAAAAGACAGAAATAAAAGAAATATTTCGATAACGATTCTTGTAATACATTATAAAATAAATTTTGATGGCACAGCACAAAAAGATGTCTACTAAGGTTGTGAGGAGGCTGGAGCCAATCTTAGCCAGCACTGTTCGAAGGCAGGATTAAACCTGGTCAGACTATTGCAGGGCCAAAACACACCCAACCATTCACACTCACACCTAGAAACTGCCAAATAACAGGTCTTAGCCTAATATGCATGTTTTTGGATTGTGGGAGGAAACCGGAGTACTGGGAGAAAACCTATGCAGACACATGCAAACTCCACGCAGAAATGCCCTCACTCAGCCCAGGAGTCGAACCCACTACAACACTGCTGCCCAGTGATAACAAGTAAGCCTCTAAATTCGATTCATGACAGCGTATTGTTTGTTTTAAAACAACCTTGTTGTTACATTTTTTCCTCGATTCTAAGTGTGATTGACGTTAAAGGCCTTGCCGAAGGGCCCAACAGTGGCAGCTTGGTGGTGAAAAGGGCTAGAAACCCTGGCCCTCGGATCAGTAAGCCAGAGGCACTACTTCCCCTCTTTCTTAAGACAATAAACAATTGAAAAGTTAAAAGCAGTGCATTTTCCCACTAGTGACCCCCTGGTACTAACCAAACAAGCATACAATAAAGAAACAAACAAAGAGATAAACAAACAGAATTACCTGTGCAACAACAACAACAACAACAATAGTAATAATAATAATAAAATCTCATAATAATAATAACAACAATAATAACAATAATAATAAAACACTGGGGGAGTAAATCTTGAGTTTTTATGGTTACTAGGGGAATTTCAGCCAAGAAGTCATCTCAGAGAAAACTCCCTAAGTTTACAACATCGCAACAACATTATATCTCTGATAAGAGATAAACATAGAGATAGAGAGAGAGAAAGAGAGAGAGAGAGAGAGAGAAAGAGAGGGGGGGGAGAGACACAGATATATATATATATATGTGTGTGTGTGTATATATATATATATAGAGAGAGAGAGAGAGAGAGAATAGAGATAGAGAGAGGGGAGAGAGATAGAGGGAAGGAGAGATAGAGCTGGAGAGAAATAGAGATAGAGAGGAATAGATAGAGAGAGGGAAGGAGAG
>JAOUQZ010043337.1:0-13265 GCA_028564935.1 Neosilurus hyrtlii | reverse complement strand
GGTTGTAGAGATCGGACCTTTGAGACCAGCTGCTCTCTTTGAATTGTTTTTGTATTAGATTGTGACTTGGAATAAACAAGTGTACCTTTCCTCATATGCTGTGCTGAGATTTAATTTGTTTTAAGTAGTTTTGAATTATTATAGTATAACAAAGAATAAAATTGGACAACAACTGAGTAAGTGAAGAGGGACCTAGAACATCCACCGGCGTATGTCCCTTCAGAGAGTGGTGTGGTGTTTCGGGCATGTCCGACCAGGAAGAGACCCCGGGGCCGACCCAGAGACCCTTCGTCTCTCGGCTGGTTTGGGAACGCCTTGGCATCCCCCCGGAAGAGCTGGAGGAAGTGGCTGTGGAAAGGGACGTCTGGGAGTCACTGCTTAGGCTGCTGCCCCCGCGACCCAATCCCGGAACCAGCGGAAGAAGATGAAGAAGAAGAGAGTAACACATTACAATAATCTAATCGCAATGTAATAAAAGCATGAACAAGTTTTTCCGCATCATGCATTGACATCATATTTTTTAGTTTAGCAATATTTCTGAGATGAAAGAAGGCTATCTGCATAATATTATCTACATGAGCTTCAAATGAAGGACAATAATCACTCCAAGGTTTAAGAGTGGTGAAGGTGGCGAAACAGCACTACGCACAGAGTCACAATTCCTAGAGTGGCTCTAGGAATCTGTGGCAGGGACTAAGGAACATGACGGACTACAAAGCACCAACATCCAGATTGGTGAATGGAGATGCTTCTCTGGCAAATGAGCCAAACACCTTTTATGCTCGCTTCGAGGCTGGAGCTCACAGCGCTAACAGCATTAGCAGTGCTAACATCGCTATAGGCAGCACACTTCTGGCGCACACCAGAGAGGCTAACTCGTTCATCATCTCAAAGCACGACGTAAAAAGGCATTCAGGAGAGTAAACCAAAGGAAAGCAGCAGGACCAGACAGCATCATGGGTCAGGTCCTGAAGACCTGTGCCGACCAGCTTGCTCCAGTGTTCACTGAGATCTTCAACCTCTCCCTGGATCAGTCTATAATACCAAGGCCAGGAAGATAACAAAGGACCTCAGCCATCCCAAAAATGGACTCTTCTCTCTGTTGCGGTCAGGGAAACGTTTCCGTTCCTTGAAAGCAAACACTGAGTGAAGGAGGAGGAGTTTCTTCCCGCAGACTATTCGGGCCTTGAACCAGAGCACTGGCACCTAAACTTTGTAGACTCTACCCCACACATAAACATTACATTCCACCTCAGCTTATGGTTGCACACAGTCACTTGTCACTTTATACTTGTCACTTTACAGTTACAGACACTTGACACTTTCCATCCAGTGTTACTGTAAAATTGCCACTGCATTTATATTTGTATTTGTATTTATATTTGCATTTATATTTCATGTTATTGCATTTATTCTGCAATTATATTTAGATTTTATTTAGGCATGGTCAGACTTTCCAAACAGAGGGGGAGATTGTGCCTTGTAGCTATCCCTCACTGTAGTGTAGCAGTGGTCCAGAAACCTTTCACTCCTGGTGGGGCAGCTGATGTGTTGATAAAAGTTCGACACTGCACATTTGAGGTTGGCACTGTTGAAATCCCCCGCCACAATAAGCACAGCGTCCCGGTGTTGAGTCTGGTGCTGTGTGAGTGCTTCATGCAGCTCGCATAAAGCAGTGTCAGTGTCCGCCTGAGGTGGAATATAAACAGTGCTGACTATGACCGAAGTAAACTCCCGAGAAAGATAAAAAGAATGACATTTGATTTCCAGGTTGGGTGTACAGGAGCAAGTGAGAGGAACAATGCTTGCACTGTTGCACCAGCTACCGTTCGCCATTAAGCACACGCCGCCTCCCCTTGACTTTCCCGAATCCACCGAGAAGAACTCCGTGAACACCGTGAAGCATAGGAGATTGCAGTACCGAGTGACTCTCTGAAACTTTACCCTGGCCCTGAGGTCATCGAGCTTATTCACCAGAGACTGGATGTTGGCAAGCAGAATGCTGGGCAAAGGTGTGCGGTGTGCACGAGTTTTCAGCATGTTCCTGACGCCGGCTTGTTTCCCTCGGTGCAGCGACTTCTGGTCCCGTCCTTTGTTATCCCTCAGGATCTCCTTCAGCCAGTGCGGATCCTGGGTTAAAAACATCGAATTGTGAGTACATTGTGCACCAATAGAAATATGGTGGTGGCTTAGTGGTTAAGGCGACGAGTCACTGACCCGAAGGTCAGCGGTTCAATCCCCACTATTACCACTGTTTGGCCCTTGAGCAAGGCTCTTAACCCTCAGTTGCTCAGTTGTATAAAAAAATGATAATTGTAAGTCGCTCTGGATAAGAGCGTCTGCCAAATGCTGTTAATGTAATGTAAATGTATTGGTTTCTCTATTGTAACAAATGCACTCCATATTAATGAATTTGCCTGTTCCATGTATTTAAAATTAACTTAAATAACAAAAACAAAGAAAAAGTATTAGGAGCAGACGCAACGGCGGCCGACTTCGACAGTGCCAGAAGTGAACTCACTTTAAATAGTTATAGTTATTGTTATTGTTCTTTTCTTCCTAAAATTGGTAGCATTTCACTACATATTGTACAGTGAATGATTTTGTATTGTTTTGAATTTGAATTTGAATCCAATCCAATGAAGCACAAAGAGGGGAACACTGGGCCAATGTTCGAGGAAGTAATGACCACAATGAAGAGCCAAGTAAATAAGAAATCATCTGTATATGACGACACCTGCAGTGATTACAGAACAATTTCTTTGATCACACATGGCAGTAAGATAATGCTGAAGATCTTGATCAGAAGAATGAAACAGAAGTCAGAAGAGGAAATCAGTCAAACACAGGGCAGGTTTTGAAGAGGAACAGAAACAAGAGATCAGATTTTTAACATCAGAGTACTCATGGAAAAGTGTAATGAATTCAAACAAGCCTACTTTTGCTTTGTGGACTATTCAAAAGCATTTGATTGTGTCAAGCATGTTGTCTTGTGGTAAGTGCTACAAGATATGGGCTTCCCCAAAAAAATTTGTTAGACTTTTGGCTAACCTTAAGCAACTGCAAAAGAGTGCTGTATGTTTGGATCCTGGAACATCGGACTGGTTTCCAATCACAAAAAGAGTATAACAAGGTTGTCCTGCATTGCCGATGCTGTTGAACGTATTCACAGAGAACATCTAGTGCAAAGTAGAAGGGCCGAACAAAACGAGAATGACTTTAAGGGTTTGAAAATTTGTGGACCACCCTTTACAGAATTGTTTTTTATAAACACCAAGAACAAATTATTAAAATCAGACAAGGTAACACAAGACTTAAATCTCTATCTGAATGAAGAAAAACTGGAAGTTTATCTGGGCACTTTGTTGAAAAAAACATGAAATGATGTCTCCATAAACAAGAACAAACAGCGATCATGTTGAGTAAACTTGAGTTGTTGTGGAAAGATTGTGACAAGAGTACGATACTGTGTGTAGTGGACTCATGTATTTTTTCATTGGCCACCTATGACTGCAAAAGCTGGACAAGCAAAAAATCCAACTTATGGTTTTACTGACAGTTATATAGCGTCTGTTACGCTGGAACCAAGAACTGACAGACTCAAATGCAGGACAGACACGACAAAATAAGGTGCAAATAGGGATCCTTTATTAGGAACAAGGAAAATGTGGTACATGAACCGTATTAGAACAGTCGGCTGGATTGTGGTGCGTACAATGAGATACGTCCTTTCTATGACGGCACAAGACGATCTGGCAACAGGAACAAAGAATAGCATGCCTGTTATCCTCTGGAGGGAATGAGGAGCAGGTGGGATAATCAGGGCGGAGCCTGTAATTAGAAAACACACACGGAAGAGGAGAGAGCAGATCAAACAGACAGACATGACCTAAATCCTATGGCGGGTATCAAGGAGCGATCCTTGGGACCGTAGCCCTCCCAGTCGGCCAAGCACTGTCTCCTCCGACCCCTCTTGCGTACCGCAAGAAAGCCTCTTGACCGGGTAGACTGGGCCACCCTCCACTATCTTGGGTGGTGGTGGGGGACTGGTGGGTGGCATCAGACGGCTCTCAGGGGGAGGTTCCAGCCTGCTAGTATGTCTCTCATTGTTGATACTAGCACCAGGTATTTCTTTATGCCTTTTCCTGGATTTGGAAGTCCCTTCTCTTAGGCAATGTTCCAACCTTCCTAACCTCCTCACTGATCTCTTTCCCTGCCCCGACATGCTCCAATCCTATGGGAAGCTTGCACTGGTCTAACCTGAGCACTTCAAAAACCCTTTCTTCACTGGAGTTTCTTAATCAATAAGGACTTACACAGCCTGCCTTACTTGATGCTACCCCCTCATGTTTGGAAGAAGAGGTCAATTTGTACCGGCAGAACGGGGTGTCAGGTTTGGCATTCTGAGAGCCCGACTCTGATTCAGGGCTTACCTTACCCTCCGGGAATCCGTGAGCAAAAGGGGATGAGGCAGGACAAGACGATCTACAGGCAGGGTCCCAGCTCCTAATTACCCCATTTCCCAGATAATGTGAGGGTTGTGAGCCCTCAGCTAAGGAAACCCTAGTACGAGGGGGTGATGTGTACAATTGAGGAGGTGGAAAGAGATGGATTCAGTGGGGTCCCCACCAATAGACATAAGGAGGGTCTCTGTCCTGTGGGTGACCTGGCTTAGCAACTGGTTATTCGAAGCTCGGGCGGAGACTGGTTGGGCGAGTGGCTTCTCCTTGATCCTCAACCTCCTGGCTAAAGAATTATCCATCAGGTTTTCATCAGCCCCCAAATCGATGAATGCCTGGATGGAAAAAGCTTTGCCCTTGATTAGCAGAGACACAGCAGTCAATATGCGAGGGGAAAAATGTGTGCATGTGTCTCTGCTTACCTGTGCACTCCTTAAGCCCAGTGAACCGGATCTCTTGGCCGAACAAGAATCTGCTCGTTGGCCGGCTTGCCCACAGTAATAGCATGCTCCCACCCTTTGGCGGTGTTGGCACTTCTCCGTGCTTAACTTGGCATGTCCCAACTGCATGGGCTCCTCCTGAATGGGAGGGGGCTCTAGGTGGCAAAGACACCAGTGACCCAGAGCAAAACTCTTGGCACGCGAAGGTCCCCCTGGCGGCTCGACGGCGTTTAGCCTCCCTCTCCCAAAGCCGATTATTGACCCAAACCGCCAAGTCGACCAAGTCCACAAACTTGGCTGGAGTCCCATGTGGAGCTCCTCTCCTTGCCGAGCCCGCTAACGAAGGCATCCTTAAGGGCCGAGGAATTTCAGACGCTGTCGGCGGCTAGAGTGCGGAACTTGATGGCATAATCGATCAACCTTGGCGCAGCCCGAGCAGGGCTCTGGACGCATCGTGAGCCTAAAGGAATCATCAAACATGCGGGTGAGTTTTTCCTTGATTAACTGGTGACTATGGCATACCGCTGCGCCTCGAGCACATTCCGCTGTAGCCCACGTGTTTTTCCTTGCATTGCAGTCGAGGATTTGACACTGCTCCAAGACTCCGGCCAAAAGGAAAATGACTAAGACAAAGTGACTCGTGTCAAATATGTTGACAATACTGACCTGAAATAGAAACAAAAAAAAATGTTGGTCTGGCAGACATTGAAAGTGAATACTGTGAAGTGAGCTTCTTCACCAAGTTCCCATTGCTGGAAAAGTTGCAAGAGTATCACAGTATGTTCTCAAAACACCATTTGGATTGTGTAGAAGACTGGGGCTTTGTGCACAGGATGCGGTTGATGGATAAGCATCTCTTATGCCTTCTGTATCACATGGTCCCTTCTGCACACTACAAAAAGTTGCACCAAGCTTTTACTAAAATTGAAGAGCAAGAAATCATTTGAGAGTCACTGAGCAAATTTGCTTTCCCACTGGAGATGAACAAAACAATTAAAAATGGATCAAACCCCAGTCAAACTGTTTGGCAGCGCTTGGCAGAAACATGGTCTTCAGCACGATGGATCTCACATTAGGGTTTTACAAACTGCCCATCTGAGGAAGACAAGAAGTGTACTGCCTTCATAACACCACTGGGCTTGCAAGAATACAACATAATGCGGTAGGGCATTTGTAACAGTCCAGTATCTTTTATGAGAATGATGCTAACCATCTTTGGTTATCTAAACATCAGCAGCTTGCTGTGCTGGTCTGACAAACTCCTGGTCTTTGCCCCAACTTCACACAAATCCTTGACTAGGCAGGAGGTTGTTCTTTAGAGACTCAGAACCCACAAGCTGAAATTAAGCCCAGACACACTGTTGGTGGTGATGGGATAGCTGTTGACCGAGAAAAAATTGAAGTCATTGAGACCCTTGGAACACCAGGTCATGCATATGTAAGCCAGGTCCAAGCATTTTGAATGCTTTGCCCATTTTCTTGGCTAGAGCTCATGTCACTGGACAAGAAAGGAATTCTTTTGGATTCTCTTCCTTAAAGATGTAATTTTTTATAACCTGTCCTGTCCAGCATCATAGCAAGCTAAATGGCAGTCTGGCTGCTGTGTTGTGCCGAACAAATTTGCTTTTCCAAGGTGAGGTTTATGGGTATAAGGCTTCTCTTGATTATTTTATTTATTTATTTATTTATTTACTGTTAAATTGTGTTATGGAATTTATATAATCTTGAGGGACAGAAAAAGAAGGGAGATAGCAAAAAGAAGCAAAAGGGAAAGCAGAAAGAAGAAAGAGGAGACAAAAACATTATAGGTATAAGGCAACAACCCTTCAAACCAAACTATCACAAGACAACAATCTGCTACATTTGTACATAAATACACTAGCAAATTTACTGTGGCTTTTACAGAAAAACAGAGCTGACAGTAACCAAGAGTATGCTAATAACCAAATCAAAAAGACATATCACAAACATACCACAAGAACAACCAAACTACCAAATACACAGTCACAGAGGAAAAAAAATCTCTTGGTGTATAAACCTAATAAACAACTCAGTGACTGTGTCAGCATGCACAATATGAGGAATAAGTGAGTGATCAGTGATGAATAGTGGTGAGTGAGAACATGCAAATGTGACCACACCTCCACAGAAGCTAGAGGCAGACTAGGGCAGCCCAGAGACCCAAGCCAACAGCAGGAACCCAAACCACCTCACACCGAAGATGGTCCTGGACCCACCCAGAGGGTGGCAGAGGAGATCCCCAGACAGAGCCCCCTGCGGTCACGGGGCACAGGCCCTGGCGAGCCAAGATTAGCAGCCGCTAACCCTGCCAGGTCCCGGCCATCCAGGGCGAAAGCAAAAGGCCAAAGCAAAGGGCCCAGGGCACCAAGGGCCCAGAGGCACCCCCCCCCCCCCCCAAGGCAGGAGGCCCGTACCATGCCCAGGAGAACCAGGCCTCCCAGACAACTACTCAGTGTGGGCCAGCACCCACCCCAATGTTCCAACACACCCGGAAACCAGGGCATCATCGACCCCCTCCCCCACCCTCTACCTACTCCATCCTCCTATAATCCATCCACCCTATAAACACTTACTCTCACACATCCACATCACACATAACCCTCCCACCATGCTCTGCGGGGGACTGCCCTGGCGGACCAGAGAACAGCAAGCCCCAAAACAATTGTGTCTTAAGTGTAATTTAAACTGAGAGGCCAGTCGCCACAGGGTATAGCCAAGGAGGCCACTTAGATGGCCCCCTCCGCTCCACCCCGCATGACGTACACACCTCCCAAGTCCCCATGTGTGTGTGTGAGAGAGAGAGTGGGGAAGAAGAAGGAGCCAGGGATGTCAGTCTAGAGGGAAGCAAATTACCCTCTATATGGTGAAAGATGTCTAGATGGTCTTTTGACAATGGGATTGGTTCATAGGCTTTGGGCTCGGCATCGACTCTCTGGCAACACCTGACACTTGCTGTAAAAATTGTAAGAAACACTAAGTCTGAACTAGTTTAAACTGCATGAATGCCTTATGTCTAAGTGCAATATAGTTTTGTCCTTTTATGGTTAAGAACTGAATGTTTCACCTGAGACTCGGGGTGAGACTCTGCTTAAGTCTTCCTGCTGTATTTTTCCTCTATCTCTGTATGACTTAGGTGAACATGCGGTGGTCGTTTTCTTGTAACACAATGTATTTTTGTTCTGCACTGTTTCCACGAATTGAGACCAGTTGACATATGAAGTGGTCGCAAGGCGCAGACATAGTTCCTGTTTTGTAGCTCACGTAGTCTTCATTCTGCACGTAGGCACACTGTATAAAAAAGCCCGTGTGAAATTCTTGCTTTGAGCAATGCATCAATAAACCAGGCTTGATACGATCGGTGTGGTTTATTGGGTCTTGCTTCAGAGCGCTCCTAGACTTGTTACAGTGGACACAGACAGAAGCAGCAGGAAAAGGGGACTTTCTTACACTTGCCAAATCATTTCCTAATAATAATGAGATACCCTCAGTTCCTAGGTATGGCATAATAGCAATGACTTCATAATAAGTGACTTTAACAGAGTATTATGTAGGGGAGCTGTAACACTAACACCCTCAAAACCTTGCAACATTAATGATTCACCAGTGGCTGAACTCGAATCTAAAGGTAATACACCTTTTATTAAAACAGATTGAGCTGCCCCAGTATCTTGTAAGATTTTGACCGGTACTGGATTGGTTGCGCCAACAAGTAATACTGTTAAACCTGGTACCAAAAACGTGATAGACCCAAATGCAGGACAGACAGAACAGGGTATGGTGAGGGAATATCCCATTTATTGAGGTGCTCAGAGAAAACAAGGTAAATGAGGGAACTGTGAGACAATGGCAGGATTGAGGAGTGGCTGTGAGTAGCTCAATTCTTTGTGAACGCACAAGATGATCTGGCAGGAGACAAGGAGAAGATGCCAGACTTTTATCCAGGAGCACTGATGGGGACCAGGTGGGGATGATTAGGGTGGGGCCTGTAATTATCAACCGGGCCGGGAGACTCAGGTAACCTGGACAAAAGAGAAAGAGCCAGAACAAACATGAGATCACATAATTCACACTCCCTGGCGGGTTCTAACAGTACCCCCCCACCCCAGGCCGGCTCCTGACGGGCCTGCAGTGTTCGGATTTTGCTTGTAAAAGTCATCGATCAAACTCCGATCGACGATGAAGCTTGCGGGTATCCAAGACCGCTCCTCCGGTCCATAACCCTCCCAGTCCACCAAAAATTGCCTCCCCCGTCCCCTCTTGCACACTGCCAGGAGTCTCTTAACGGCGTAGACCGGTCCACCGTCGACCATCTTCGGCGGTGGCAGGGGATTGGTGAAGGGCACCAGCTGACTCTCTCAGACTGGCTTTAGCCTGCTGACGTGGAAGATCAGGTGCACTCAGAGGGACCTGGGGAGTCTCTGATGCTCAGACACCGGGTTAATAATGTTAGTTACTGGAAACGGACAGACAAACTTGGGCGCCAGCTTCCTGGAGTGGACCCGCAGGGGAAGGTCCCGGGTGGATAGCCATGCCTGCTGGCCGGGAGCGTAGGTCGGTGCCGGACGACGATGACGATCACCTGCCGTCTTCATGCGAGTCTGGCCCCTGAGGAGCGCCCGCCTGGCCATGGCCCAAATCTTCCGGCACTGCCTAACCAAGGCATGGGCCAAGTGGACTGTTATCTCCTTTTCATTGGCCGGGAATAGGGGCGGTTGGTACCCATGGGCAGCCTGGGATGGGGAGAGCTTGGTGGCAGTAGTAGGAAGCGAGTTGTGGGCGTACTCTACCCAGGTGAGGTGCTTGCTCCACGAGGATTTGTTCTGTGACACCAGGCATCTTAGACAAGTCTCCAGGTCTTGGTTCATCTGTTCTGTCTGGCCATTGGACTCGGGGTGGTAGCCAGAGGACAGGCTGACGGTGGCCCCGAAACAATGACAGAACTCCTTCCAGAAACCGGATATGAATTGTTGTCCCCGGTCGGAGACAACATCTGTTGGGGGGCCGTTGATCTGGAAGACTTGGGTGATCAGTTTCCTTAGCTGAGGGCAACTTGGGTAGGGGACAAAGTGAACCATTTTGGAAAACCGGTCGACCACCGTAAGCACCACCGTATTTCCCCTTGAAGGCGGCAAGCCCGTGACAAAGTCCAAGGAGATGTGCGACCATGGTCGATGCGGCACCGGTAACGGCTGGAGAAGCCACATCCGGGTCTGACGTGGTGTCTTGTTCCTGGCGCAGACCGGGCATGCCCCAATGTACTCCACCACGTCCTTGGCCAGAGCCGGCCACCAAAACGGTTGTTTTATGACGAACATAGTGCGTTTGACTCCCGGGTGACATGACAGCAGGGATGTGTGCACCCAAAGTATCACCTGTGAGCGCAGTCTCTCCGTAACAAACAAGGATTTCGCGGGCACCCCTCAGGAGAGGGTACCTCCCGCTCTGCTTGTCTGATCTCCTCCTCAATCTGCCAGGAAACTGCTCCCACTTCCCGGTCAGAGGGTAGGATGGGTTCTGGTTCCAAAGCAGACGGTTCCAACTCCCAGACCCGGGACAGTGCATCTGGCTTGGTGTTTTGTGAGGCTGGCCGATAGGAGAGGGGAAACTGGAACCGGGAAGAGGGGCCATCTGGCTTGTCGCGAGTTCAGTCGCTTGGCCGACCGGAGGTATTACACATTCTTATGGTCTGTCCAAATGAGAAAGGGTTGATCCGCACCTTCCAGCCAATGCCTCCATTCCTCCAAGGCGACCTTGATGACCAGCAGCTCCCGATTACCCACGTCATAGTTGCTCTCCGCCGGGGACAACTTGCGGGAAAGGAAGGCACAGGAATGGATCCGGTTGTTCTAGGGGGAGCGCTGAGACAGGACTGCCGCTACCCCAACATTGGAAGCATCTACTTCGACAATAAACTGCTGCTTAGGGTCAGGAATATTCAGTACCGGGGCAGTGGTAAACAGCCTCTTGAGTTGCCGGAAGGCCCCCTCCGCCTCTGGGGTCCACTGGAACGGGACCTTGGGAGAAGTTAGGGCATGCAGGGGTGCCGCCACGGAACTGAAATTCCGAATAAACCTCCGGTAAAAATTTGCAAAGCCTAAGAACCGCTGTACCTTCTTGCGTGACGTGGGGGGCGGCCAGTCTGACACGGCGCTAAGCTTTTCAGGGTCCATACGGACGTGGTTAGGGAAAACTATAAACTCCAGAAAAGAGACTGACGTGGCGTGGAACTCGCACTTCTCAGCCTTTACAAATAGTTGGTTCTCCCACAAACGGCTCAGGACCTGACGGACATGGCGCTGGTGGGAGACAAGGTCTGGAGAAATCACCAGTATATCGTCAAGGTACTCACGCAGTACCTTCAAAACAAAATCGTTAAGGTACTCACGCAGTACCTCATTGATAAACCCCTGGAAGACAGCGGGGGCGTTGGCCAGCCCAAACAGCATGACCAAATACTCATAGTGGCCCGTGGGTGTGTTGAATCCCGTCTTCCATTCGTCTCCCACTCGTATCCTGACCAGGTGGAATGCGTTCCGCAGGTCCAGCTTGGTGAATACCCGGGCCTGCTGGAGTAGCTTGAACGCAGAGGAAATGAGAGGAAGCGGGTACCGATTCTTCACCGTGATGTTGTTTAATGCACGATAGTCTATGCAGGGGTGGAGTGAGCCATCCTTCTTCTCCACAAAAAAGAAGCTTGCTCCAGCCGGCGACAAGGATGGCCGGATGATGCCGGCCTGCAAGGAGGTCTAGATGTATCGCGTGCCGGCGAGGAGTGATCGAACATACGGGTGAGTGTACTTTTAAACAGTTCTATGTTCTGGCAAACCGCTGCACCTCAGGCCCACTTCACGGTGGCCCATGCTGCCACTCTCCCGGAGAGGTGAGAGATCATGAACGCGACCTGAGCCTTTTCGGAGACAAACATGGCCGGCTCATTCTGAAAATGCAGCTCACACTGAACCAGGAAGGAGCAGCATTTTCTGGAGTCCCCAGAGTACTTGTCTGGTGGGGCAAGGCGAATGGGACGAGACGGGGGGGGTTGTAGAAGGTGAGGTGCAGGTTGATGGTAGAGGCTCCCGCGGGGTTAGCGTGGTAGAAACCAGCCGCTCCAAGCTAGCGGTGAGCTGACTCAGCTGGGAGCTTAACTGGTTCACCTGGGTCCATACCTCCGGCTGGAATCGGTCCTGGCGGTCAGCCAGCTCCTGCACGCCAGTGGCAATGGTGGCTAGCTGGGTGTCGTGGCACTTGATCTGTTGCTCCTGGGTCTTGAGTGCCTGGGTGAATTGATCCCTGTTCGCTGGGTCCATGCTGGCCAGATCAGGAGCATTGATGGGGACCAGGTGGGAATGATCAGGGCGGGGCCTGTAATTATCAACCGGGCCGGGAGACTTAGGTAACCTGGACAAAAGATAAAAAGCCAGAACAAACATGAGAACACATAATTCACACTCCCTGGCGGGTTCTAACAAATACTGTGCCATTGGACACATAAGGAACATATTACTTTCTAATGTCAGACTGCTTGACATTGACATGTAGGGCCTGACCTGGTCTGAACTTTTTCAGTTCTATTCCCCTGGACACTGGACTTATGATGGCTGCTGGAGGACTCTGGTCTTTGATCAGATTAATGCTTTGACTTTTCATAGTCATCACTTTTCTTCACAAAGACTTCCTTACAAAGGGGCAAAAAAGTATCTAGTCAGCCACCTTTTGTGCAAGTTCTCCCACTTAAAATATGAAAGAGGTCTCCAATTTTCATCACAGGTACACTTCAACTATGAGAAAGAGAATGGGGGGGGGGGGGGGGGGGGGGAAACCAAGCAATCACATTGTAAGATTTTTAGGAATTAATTGGCAAATTCCTCTGTAAAATAAGTTTTTGGTCACCTACAAACAAGCAAGATTTCTGGCTCTCACAGACCTGTAACTTCTTTAAGAGGCTCCTCTCCTCTTATCAGTATAAAAGACACCTGTCCACAATCTCAAACAGTCAGACTCCAAACTCCACTATGGTCAAAACAAAAGAGCTGTCAAAGGACACCAGAAACAAAATTCTAGGCCTGCACCAGGCTGGGACTGAATCTGTAATAGGAAAGCAGCTTGGTGTGAAGAAATCAACTGTGGGAGCAATCATTAGAAAATGAAAGACATACAAGGCCACTGATAATTTCCCTCGATCTGGGGCTCCATGCAAGATCTCAACCCGTGGGGTCAAAATGATTATGAGAACGGTAAGCAAATATCCCAGAACCACATGGGGGGATCTAGTGAATGACCTGCAGAGAGCTGGGACCAAAGTAACAAAGGCTACCATCAGTAACACACTACACCACCAGGGACT
>JAOUQZ010043336.1:0-13274 GCA_028564935.1 Neosilurus hyrtlii | reverse complement strand
ATTCACTCTCCCTCACTCTTATTCACTCTCCCTCACTCTTATTCACTCTCCCTCACTCTTATTCACTCTGCCTCACTCACTCTTATTCACTCTCCCTCACTCTTATTCACTCTCCCTCACTCTTATTCACTCTCCCTCACTCCTATTCACTTTCATTCACTCACTCTTCACTCGAAGCACAAGCTAATACTACTAGGGTCTCAGCTGACACTGCGCAAAGGTGGGGTACACCACTGAGCAGCTCGCCAGACCATCGCAGGGCCAACAGAGATTCATTCAGGCTCACACCTAGGGGCAATCTGGAATAGCCAATTAGCTTAATATGCATGTCTTTGAACTGTGGAAGGAAACTGGAGTGCCCAGAGGAAACCAGATTACCACAGGGAGAACATGCAGACTCCACACAGAAAAGTGCTCGCTGAGCCCAGGACTCGATCCCAGGACCTTCTTGCTATTGAATGACATGAGCTAATTTTAAACATTTTAATGATCAAACTTTTTAAATAATAAACTTAAAGGAACCTTTTCACACCTGTGATTTGTTACAATGAGTATTTCAGACTGACTTTCCTGTCCATAGTGCATACACAGATCTTAACACGCATACCTGAGACAAGTTCTCTGTTTCCTCTGTGATGCTCTTCTCTTTCTCACGGTTGCGTATGTCTGGACTCGCAGCACTGATCAGCATTTTCAGGTTGGATGTTGGTGTCCATGGTTCCCCTCCGGGGGTCTCGGAGCCCTTCGTTGGTGTGGATAAAGGGCCCATGATCTTCGGGGGTTCCTGAGATTTTCCTAAAGGTGTTGACTGCGTTTGTGGCTCCACAAACACGACTTTCTTCTGACAAGAAGGAAGAAGGAACAGGAGGAATATTCGGATCAAAAGGACCAGGAGAGCACAGACAGTAATGATACATGTTAGAAGAACAGAAGGAGATGAATAAACACACTGACCTTCTCATGAGCTGCAGAGGAACTGCTTGGGTTAATCTTCTGCTTCAGATGATGGCCATCCAACAAAGTGCTGTTCATCTTTCAGCTGCAGGTGATGAAAGACTTTTTATAGAAATTTTATACATTTATTATATGGTGTTTATGATGTAAAACTTTTATTCGTTTGATCCTATTAGGGTCACTTTGAGGGTGGAGTCTATATCAGACGACCCTGGGTGAAGGCGGGGTACATCCTGCTGCTCGCCAGACCATTGCAGGGCCAACACACACAAGTATTCACACTCACACCTAGGGGCAATTTGAAACAATCAATTAGCCTAAAGTGCCTCATCGAACCCAGGACCCGAGCCCAGGACCTGAGCCCAGGACCCAAACCCAAGACCCGAGCCCAGGACCCGAGCCCAAGACCCAAGCCCAGGACCAAAACCCAGGACCCAAATCCAGGACCTGAGCCCAGGACCCAAACCCAAGATATGAGCCCAGGACCCAGACCCAAGACCCGAGCCCAGGACCCAAGCCCAGGACCAAAACCCAGGACCTGAGCCCAGGACCCAAACCCAAGATATGAGCCCAGGACCCAGACCCAAGACCCGAGCCCAGGATCCGAGCCCAGGACCCAAATCAGGGACCCAAACCCAGGACCCGAGCCCAGGACCCAAACACAAGATCCGAGCCCAGGACCTTTTTGCTGTGAGGAGGACATGTTAACCGCTACACTTACAACTAAGCTAAAATCATCATCAGAGGAAATCATCAGATCAGTTAAATTACCACGAGCCATAATGAACAGTTTGAATGGTTGCTAGGCAACGGTGGCACGAGAGTAACACGTATAATTGTATTATCGACAGTAATAACCTGATCGATCAGAGTCGGATGAAGGGTTAGTGAGTTGCTCCTCGCTGCTGAGAGTATTTTGCGTTTCTGTAACCATGACACTGCTTGGCGGTAACTGACTTCCGCTCCAGAAGTACTACGTGTAAGCATACGCCCAGTACACGGAGGCAACCAATCAGCGCAGAGCACGACGTGTCGTCATACTCAAAGTGGCCAATGAGCGGGTCGCGGGAAACGGAATTCCACAGCGGCGCGCGCTCGTGAGCACTTTTTTGAAATGTTGGCGCGGAATTTCCTGCTGAAGAGCGTAAAGTAAGAAACCGGAAGTGGCGAGTTTAAAACTAAAATGTAATATTAAAACCCTTAAAGAGCCCATTTCCACTGAATGATTAAAGTGTGCTGTACCACTCCGTACAGGTGAAGCAGCAGTGTAGGGGTGCAGAACCATTCTACCACCCCCCAGTAACCCCAAAAACATGGAGGTGAAACTCATCAAGTGTGAAACTCCTCCACATCTCCTCCACATCACTCTCCAGAGCACTGAACACATCACTTTAGATCACTCCAGAGCACTGAACACATCCCTTTAGATCACTCCACATCACTCCACATCACTCCAGAGCACTGAACACATCCCTTTAGATCACTCCACATCACTCCAGAGCACTGAACACATCACTTTAGATCACTCCACATTACTGAACACATCACTCCACATCACTCCAGAGCACTGAACACACACCCTTCTGAAGGCTGGGTCACTATACACAAGTCTTATGGAGTAACATGTTCATTAGACCTGGTTTTATTAATACAGATGGAAAACTCCTCCTTTTTTATTATCAGTAGAATTATTATCCACTGTAGAATTAACCGTGTGGAATTTACAGAATGAACACTGCAGTGTGTTTACAGTACAATAACACCAGCAGGACAGAAAGTGCGCCAAGAACAAGCCGTGCTAAACTTCCTCCAGTGTGTGTGTGTGTGTGTGTGTGTGTGTGTGTGTGTGAGAAACACCACTCACCCGCTCAGATCACTCGGTTAAGAAGTGCAGTGTGTTGATAAATCCATGGAAAGACCAAAGAAGAAACGGTTAGCACCGAAGCTAACAACCTCCAGCAGTCCACTACAGTCAGAGTACCGAACCCAGAGAGAAGAAAACACTCACACACTCTCACACACACTCACACACACTCTCACACGGGCGCTGTTAGAGAGAAAGACTGCTCAGAGTCTCAGAGTGAAATCAACCCTTCATCAGGACACAGAGAGAGAGAGAGAAACTGAACCACCGGAGAGTGTGTGAGAGTACAGGCCACAGCGCGCTTTATCCCGCCACACACACACACACACACACACACACACACACACACACACACACACACACACACACAGATCAGGGAGGCGGGGACAGAGAGAGAGAGAGGGAGGGACAGAGAGAGAGACTACTGCACTGAACTTTACTGTTTTTATTTTTATTTATTAATTATTATTATTATTATTGAAAATTATTTTATTTTAGTGCCTAGAAGATCGGTACTGTTGTTATTAATGCTTAATTCCTTTTTATTTTCATTTTATATATTTATTTTTTTATTCAATTATTCTTACTGTTTTTATTTATTTATTTATTTCGTTTTATCTACTCATTTTTCTTTATTCAATTAATATTATTTATTTTTATTATTATCATTATTCTTTATTTATTTATTTACTCTCACGAACACACACACGCGCGCGCGCACACACATCAGGGATGGGGGAGGGGACGACACAACACACACACACATCAGGGAGGAGGGGGGAGAGAGAGAGACACATACATAGGGGAGGAGGGGAGAGAGAGAGAGAGAAACACACAGAGACACACACAGACAGAGAGAGAGAGACTCACATGCACACACACAGAGATACACACAGAGAGAGAGCCACACACACACAGAAAAAGAGAGAGACACACACATAGAAAGAGAGACAGAGACACACACACAGAAAGAGAGACACACAGAGAAAGAGAGATACACACACACACAGAAAGAGAAAGACACACACAGAAATACAGACTCAGACACAGAAAGAGAGAGACTCGCACACACAAACACACACACAGAAAGAGAGAGAGCCACACACACACACACACAGAAAGAGACACACAGAGAGACACATGCACAGAGACACAGACATAAAGATAGAGACACAGACACACACAGAAAGAGAGACACACAGAAAGAGAGAGATACACACACACAGAGACACACAGAAAGAGAGAGACACACACACAGAAAGGGATCACACAGAAAGAGAGGGAGCAACATACACACAGAGAGACACACAGAAAGAGAGACTCGCACACACAAACACACACACAAAAAGAGTGCCACACACAGAGAGAGAAACTCACACACACAAACACACACACACAGAAAGAGAGAGAGCCACACACACACACACACACACAAAAAGAGAGCCACACACACAGAGACTCACACACACAAACACACACACACACAAAGAGAGCCACACACACAAAGAGAGAGAGACACACAGAAAAAGAGACACATGCACAGAGACACAGACATAAAGAGAGAGACAGACACACAGAAAGAGAGACACACAGTAAGAGAGAGACACACACACACAGAATGAGACACACACACACAGAAAGAGAGACACACACAAACACAGACACACAGAAAGAGAGACACACACACAGAAAGAGAGAGAGCGACACACACAGAGAGACACACACACACAAAGTGAGAGACACACACACAGAAAATGAGAGAGAGACACAGGACAGACTGTTCGACCATCAGGAAATAAGTACTGAATTACTGATTTTTATACAACAGTACAGGCGGCACGGTGGTGCAGTGGTTAGCACGTCCACCTCACAGTAAGAAGGTCCTGGGTTTGATTCCCGGGCTCAGAGTGTTTCTGTGTGGAGTTTGCATGTTCTCCCTGTGCTGGCGTGGGTTTCCTCCGGGTACTCCGGTTTCCTCCAAAAGTCGACTAATTGGCTGTTTCAAATCACCCCTAGGTGTGTGTGTGTATGAGTGTGAATGGTTGTGTGCATTGGCCCTGCGATGGCCAGGCGAGCTGTTCAGGGTGTGTGTCCCCCTCACCCAGAGTCGGCTGAGATTAGGATTAAACCTAATTGTCGACCCTAATTAGGATTAAACAGTTCAGAAAATGAATGAATGAATAATGACGTTATATTCAGAAAAATTACACAATAATAAGCCAAGTATGGAAAAAAACATTTGTTAACCAGTTTAATCACGTAATCGTGAAAGGAGAACCTAACCTGGTTGACCTGCTCGACCTGCTCAGGGTCAGCTTGACGAGTGAGACGTTAGTGACGACTCAGTCTGAAGTGGATTATTCAGGAGGGATAACAGTTTAAACACAATTAGTTAGATGTGACATATCAGCAAGCCAAAGCATGACAACATAGATTTATATTCTTTTTAATCTGAGGATTCCTTTCTAATCTGGTCACCATGGAGATTCCGCCTGCAGGATGCGTTTTTTGTTTTGATGTTTGCACCATTCTGTGTAAAAGAGACTGTTGTGCATGAAACCTCAAGAGATCGGCAATTTTAAGCAGGAACATACTGTGTGTCCACAAGCATACAGTACATGCAAGTATCCATCAGATCATCAGATCAGTGCACTCGCACTGTATCCAGAACACCATCCATCAAACCACGTTCCAACTGCAAACCTTCAATCCTCTCTTCAAAGATCTTCACTTTACCCTTCACCTTGTTTCTTTTTGATCAAATAAACACATCACAGACACGGCAGACGACAATTTTGGAACGCCTCGGAATCCCCAGGAGGAGCTGGGGGGAGGGATGCCTGGGTTTTCCTCCTACACCTGACCTCAGATAAGTGGAAGAAAATGGATGGTTGAAAAAAAAACCCCGAAAACAAACGAAACAGATTTTAATTAATTCATAGTTAGAAATGTAATTAATGTCACATATACGTTCCAGATTAATCAAGGGATTGGAATCATCAACAGCTGGTACTTCGTTGCTCCTCCGGAATTCTTAAAGAGCTCTCATTTTCATCGAGCTGTTCCAACCAGGGCAGCACAGTAGTGTAGTGGTGAGAACAACCGCCTCACAACAACCCGGGAACCACAAAGGTCCCGGCTTTGAGCTTCTTCCTCGTGTCGTCCGACGGAGTTTTTTCTTCCCACCATCGTCGCGGGCTTGTTCTTTCGTGATGTGTAGGATTTATCAAGAAATGTTACAATTGTTCACCAAACTTATTTTATTATGTAAAGCTGTTTTGTGACCATGTTAATTATAAAAAGTGCCACACAAACAAAACTCATTTGAACTGAACTTGTAACTTATGTAATTACATTTAATAAATTTCATTAACTCAGAATCCAAATGAATCAAATCCTTTTTTAATGCAACTAGCTCCAGCTACCTTCTAAACATCACTCTGTACCGTGCCAGTGTCATTTAACATGAAGAACACCACGTATTTTAAAACAATTTATTACATAACCAAAGCAATGATAAACACAAGGAGAAATAAGTGGGCTTTTTGTCTTTATGTATATGTGTAAATGTACAAAGTGAACAAGGCCCTGTGTGGAACTGATTGTAAAGATGGAGGGCTGTTATTTGTAATAAATAGTATGTATACAGTCCTCAGTTTCAGTCCGGGTTTCATCCTTGATCAGTATGGCACTCTTCCTCTCTTCTCTCTGACGGTAGGTGCACTGCCTCCTCCTCACTCTGCCGTATTAGAGCCAGTGTCTGCAACAAAGCCGACCAAAACAAAACCATATATATATATATATACACACACTGAATAGAATAACTGATTCTATAATGCAAGCATAATACACCTCGACATGCCGTCTCAGGGACCATTCAGAGACATTGGTAATTATCCACCTTCTGAACTGGTGTTAAAGCTTTAACTAAAATGGTGGACGATAACTAGCGATCTGTGATGGACCCTGATTCAAATGTGGATGCTACTCCAAAAATTTATGAAGAGATGTGCAAAATGGACGTCGGGTTTTTCAAGGCATAAAAAAACCCCAAACAAACAAACTTCAATATTCACCTTGCTTTCAACAAATAGTTATAAAGACTGTTTATATAATTTGTAATATTATAATCTGTGACACATGACAACACATATGACCAACATGAAGCTGTAGTCTGTTGCTCCAACAATTAAGGCCTGTTTTAAAAAAAAATAAAATAAAACTTGAAGCTACATTCTGTTTGCGTAATATATTTTACTTTAAAATATAGCAAAAGTCTTTGAGAGTTAAACATGGCTGCCATGATACAAAGGGGAAAAAATTCACTCTGATTTGTATTATAAAACTGTCCGGAATCTAACTTTTAAAAAAATGTCCTTTATTTTTAGAGTTATTAATAAAAAATATAAACCTCTACTGTGATGTTTAATATTCAAATTACTACAAATTTTAGATTTTATAATTCAATAAATTGATTAGACCGCAAACATATTTTTATATGGCTTCAGATCAAAAATATAACAACTGAGACAAAACATTTTGTAAAACCCACATTTCCATATTTCTCTCTAATACTGTTATAAATATTCGTTGAATAAATATGATTCTAACCTATTTAATACATGATTTTTAGAAAGCTTTAGAGTATATATGGGCTGGAAAAATGAGGTTTTGTATATTACCAGTCATGCTGAATCACTCCTCTTAGTTAGTCAGGAGTGTAACACCAGAATACATGAGTTTATTTTATTCTTACGTGTCTTTATTCCGTTAAATTTGAAGCTTTTACTTAGGTTAATTATATATTTGTAGATATACACAGCTCTGAACATAATCGGCACTATCAATATCATAATAATTAGCAATGCCAGGAGTGCATCGTTTTTACCAGAAAACCTCTAAAACACAATTTGTTCTCTTAGCACACTGACCAGCTGTGAGAATCTAGAAAACATCTTACTGTGTACAAGCGTAGGACCTTTTCACTATTTTATCCATCTGTTAATATGATGAGGGAAAAAAATAGTTTACCACTGAAAATATACATTTTTTAAAACATTTCCTAAAATTTCAATATGTTTGATTTATAATATGAGCGATTATTTACATCTAAACATACATTTATTTTGGCTCAAAAATCTCCCCATTGGTGCCATTCATTTAAACCAGGCTTTAATTCTTAAAAACAACAAATCCAAGGGAATCACTGATGAATTAACACATTTCAACATCTTACTTTTTCCATCGCAGGCGACTATCTTAACTTTATCCACCTTCACCAGGTCGGTGACCTCTCGAAACTCCACATCATTCAAAACAAACGTCCACACATTGTCACAAAACCTGTATGTGTTCAGCGAGCCCTGCAAAACAAAGAAAAAAAAAGCTGGGGAAAAAAAAAACACCCTAAAAGGAATCCATGAAACTGTTGAAAATGATACTCACTTTAAAGTTGACTCGGTTGCGAACTCGATTAGCCAGGGCAGTGTTGATGGCTTTGTCAAACTGGAGCAGGACCTGCAGGGCTAACTGTGGGGTAATCTGTTGGGACTGAACAAGAAAATTTAATTCATGCTGAAAGCCCTTCATCTGTTTCCATCTCTCTTATAACAGTATAGTCAGGAATTTCCACATCTGATCATTTGCCACTCATAAAAACACAATACAACAGTAAACTCCCCCTGATCATCACTTCAGCAAAATAAACCGCTATCAGACACGTTCATTTTCATCACGTGTTAAGAGTCACAGAGAAGGATAATCCCGTCAGCATGAGAACACTAACGGCACGGGGGCAGATACAGTCTTAAGGTCTGACTGATTAGCTTTCACATTAACATACAAACAGGAAGTACACCGATCAGCCACAGCATTAAACATAATGGGCATTTCCAGGTAAAGTAAATTACACTGATCACTTCACTACAGTGGCACCTACCAAGGAGCAAGTGTGTTAGGCAGTTCCTGCAGTTGACATGTTGGAAACGGGAAAGGGAGCAAGTGTAAGGATCTGAGTGACTTTAACAAGCACCACACTGTGACGCTGAACGTCTGGGTGTCATCAGTTTCCAAGGATCACTAATACACTTGGGAAGTGGGGGGCATGGGGGGCAGGAGGGGTGTGAAGGCAGCTCAGAGGATGGTTGGTAAATGACCATCTTGTTCCAGCAAGGCTGTGGCGTCAGCAAGGTGGTGGTAAAGTGATGATTTGGGCAAGAATATAGGGAAATTATATGTTATAAAATGAGGGATTCCAAATTAAGATGGTTTTCATGCAGGGCACGACACAATGCCATGCTGCAAAGAACGTCAAAGACTCCATCATTGTTACCAGGAATAGAAGTACAGGAAATCATGGGGCAGCCTCGGTCCTGAAGAAAACTTCTGGCGTATCCTAAAAATATCCCTGCAAAGTGGGCAATGCCCCCCAACCCATGTGCAAATTACAAAAGGTATTCCCATCCCAATATGGACTGCAAAAACGGTGATGGCATTTACGACTTAATGCACGGAATGCAAAACCAAGATGGCAGTTGCAGCAGCCATATTGGATATCGATGGCCATATTGGGCAATGCAACTGTGGACAAACATTGTACGTGAGGACAATAAATAAATTTTTTTCTGCTTTAAAAAAATTATCTATCCAAAAAGCATACATGACTGATTTAATTCTTTAATTTATTATATTTAAATATTCGACATAATTTGTCACAGACTGATCTATAAATCATGCACATACATATAACTAAAGATATATTTAGATCACAACTATCTAAAAAATAACAAAACTTTAAAGATGGCTGAAGGATTTGGCCAAATGTTCGGGCCGTTTTCAGAAAAATGGACACAGTAACGGTAAAGAGGTTGTCTAAAGAAAGACAGTCCTTTATGCATTAAGTTGGAAACAATGACTAAAGCATGTGAATTAGGGATGTGAATCGAACAACTCACGATTCAATTCGATTCTGATTCTTGGGGTGACGAATCAATTCTTGATTCAAACCGATGTTGGATTCATAACCATTACAAACAAAGGGAGCCAATTTCACAAGTAACTACATTCTTCTACAAGCTAGGAACATCTCTTCTATAAGAAAGAAAGAAATGATATCACTACACAGCTGGTTCTGTAGATGTACTGATCCGCTTTGCTCGTTCAGAGTCGGTTGGGAGTTTAGTGAAGTGACTACTTGTGTGTTGGTCAGGAGTTGGTCGTGCTGCTGCTCCGGTTCTTTTAGCTCCGGGTGAGAGTGTAAGACGTGGACTCGGGGATTTGAAGTGTTCCCGAAATACTTGACTTTAATTTTTTACATTTTGCACACCGCATGTCATGTCAAGCTCCTTCTTACCCAGAAAATCCAAAGTGAAAGCATTTTCCTTCAGCGAAGACGACGCTGGCTGTATTTCTTTTTCCTCATCCATGTCAAAGCTCGGCTAAAAACTACCGTGTTTCCCCGATAATAAGACACTGTTTTATTGTTTTTTTTCGGTTCTAAAAACACCATAAGGCTTATTTTGGGGGTGGGTCTTATTTTAATTAACATTAACAGCAATTTCAATAAACAGGTCAGTATGAACACATAACTCTGCCTAGATAACAAGCAGAAGATAGAAGATAATACCGGAAATAAAATAATGAGTGTTATGGCCCCCCGGTCGTGCTTTTATCCCCATCATGGCCCTCAATCCTGCTTTATAAGTACTGAGTTTTTTCTTAACTTCCTCTTTTTCTTTCTCTCCTCCGCGGCGCTGCTGTAAATGGCGCTGGTGCGCGTGCATTCACAGAAAATAAGGGAAGAGTGCGAACAGAATGTGGATTTAGCTAGGGCTTATTTTCAGGGTAAGTCTTATTTTGTACCGTTCTGCAGAAGAAAGGGTAGGTATTATTATTGGGGAAACACGCTCGTTCTGGAGCCGCCGCTCACTGGAACAATTCACGACGGAGGCCGTGTGTGGACAAACAGTATGCGTTGTGAGTAAGGTTGGAAATGCTCGAAAACACCTGATCTTAAAAATCGATTCTTGAAAAGATGAATCGTTTCATAATGCTAATAAATAACAATCGCGATTCAGACGTGAATCGATATTTTTCAGGGACCCCTAACGTGAACTTCATTATTTGTGATTTTTTTAAAAAAATCTATTTCTATTACCAAGCACGTACAAGTAATCCTTTCCATAGGAAATGTTATCTACTAAAGTGCAGAATGTCCTTACCGTTACCAACGGTAACAATGACCACAATGAAGGTGTGTCGTCTCGCTGTGATTCTATGTGAGCCTTTTGCTCAGTTATATACAGAAAACAATATTATCTTTCAATCTAGGTGCATTCCATATAAAGTCCTTGTTTTCAACTTAATGAATAAAAGGCTCTTTCTTTAGAAAATGTTGGTACAGTAACTGTGTACATTTCTGTTCAGCCATCTTTCAATTTTTGGCATTTTCCCTAATGTAGATACTGTCCCACTCAGGTTACAATAAAATCTTTTCTTAGTAGGTATACCTCCATTTTTCCCATACCATGGTTTATATACCTGTGAGATTTTCTGCAGTCTGTTGCAAATTATTTTTTTTTTAATAAATTTTTCCTACCTACTGTTCCAGGTCAAAGTTGGTTACATAACTGGAACCACAAATTTTTTTGTCTGGCCTAATAATAATAATAACAATAAACAATAAATTATAATTTGAGTGAAAATAAACTCAAGCTATATATAAGGAACTGATAAAAGCTCTCACAGGGCCGCTGTAGGGACGCTCGGTTATCATCACTGTATCACTCGGAAAGATTTTGAAGTGGGAAACGCACGAGGGAGTTACCTAGGCAACGAGACCTGAGAGGTGATGCGAGTCGCCTTTTTGGCCAGGCACTGTGGCAATTTATTCAGCGGTGAGAGTGTGGTTTGTCGTTTCCAGTTCCTCGTGTTTCATTGTTGGACTTCTGTGCTCGTCACGGTTTGTCCATCACGAACACCATGTTCGAACATAAGGGTGACCATAAGTGCACTTGGCACCAGGACACCCTAGGCGGCAGTTCGATAATTGACTTTGTAGTCGAGTCATCGGACTTGCGGCCGCATGTTCTGGACACTCGGATAAGGAGAGGAGCGGCGCTGTCAACCGATCACCACCTGGCGGGGAGGCCGCCCTCCAGACCTCGCAGGCCCAAGTGTGTAGTTAGGGTCTGCTGGGAACGTTTGGTGGAGTCTCCTGTCAGAAGAGCCTTTCACTCCCACCTCCAGCAGAGCTACAACCACATCCCAAAGGAGGCAGGTGGCATGGAATCCGAATGGGCCGTGTTTCGTGCTTCCATCATTGAGGCAGCAGCCCATAGCTGTGTGCACCGCAGGTTGGTGCACTGTAAAGTCTCATATGGACAGGAAGAAACCGGAGCATTTGATTGGCTATTTCCCAGCAGATTGTGAGGCAGTGATTGGTTGGTGTTTTTACAGGATTATTGATGATGGATTTGTTGGGACCTTTTTCATTTTTATTTTTATAAATCTCTCAACTTATTGATGGTTGTCGGGGTATTAAAATCATTTCAACTTGCATAACCGTTTGTGTTTACAGCTAAAAAAGTTACATTCATCCATGGCAGAGAATAAACCCAAGTTAAGCTCTAAACCAGAAAGACTTAAAACTTAAACTCCCCCCTAAAGTCTTAACCTTAACTCCAGACGGTACATAAGTAGCATGGTGTCGGTTTCCCTTAGAGACAGAACCACGCCGTTAGGTCCTTCATACAGACCCCACATGAGGTGGGTTTTAAAACCGCTGCTTTCAACCGATAACTTGATTATCACGCTGCTGAAAAAGTTAACTACGGCGAGCTTTCATTATTTCACTTAACTATTAAACCTTCACCTTTCCCCGGGGTTCGCAAGTTCACCACAGAACATCCCCAATTCAGGTGAGTAATAAACAATGGCTCTAAGTGGCTGTGCATCCTTACCGTGGAGATGCACTAGCCGTGTTAGCATGGCGTGTGCGCGTGCACGTTACCTGTATAAGTTCATCGAGACTCTCCTGTAAACTGTTCCCAAGTGTCGTGTTTCGGTAGAGCTGATATGCCATTGTATGTTTTATACAGGAATAAACCCAAAAATGTCGCTAAATAGAACCGTTAGGCGATGTTTTGCATTTAGCTTAGCTGACCTTTCACACAAACCATTCACTTCCGGAAGCTCTGAACGCGCTCTACGGAAAGCCGCGTGGACAAATGACTGGCGGTGTAACGGCTGATTGGCTGACGTCACAGGGGGCCCAACTGTCTTGTCTTCATTCTGGGTCTCTCTTTTTTAAGCTTTTGTTGTCATAGTCAGTCATTCCGCAGTTTCTACCTGCTCTCAGCACCAATAAGCTTTACACAGTTTAACCATTACACTGTTATAATCACACCTACCAATCTCTCTCTCTCTCTCTCTCACCCCCCCCCTCTCTCTCTCTCTC
>JAOUQZ010043335.1:0-13279 GCA_028564935.1 Neosilurus hyrtlii | reverse complement strand
CAGTCGTTTGTATTTGTGTTTTGCACTTCCCGGCCGCCTGAAAATGTATTTTTGTTTTGCACTTCCCGGCCACCGTACTGAATAGTCTGAGTTAATCCATGCAAGGACAAGAAAAACATGCACTTAACTTCACACAGAAAGGCCATTGGCCAAGATATGAACCTTCTCGCAGTGAGGTGACATTGCTAAACACTGAGCCATCGTTTAACCGTTGGTAATTTCCAAAAAAAGTTTTTAACACACTGAATATGCTTCATTTGAGGATTTCAGTTATAATGCCTTTAAAATATTTATTTTATGTATGAATATTGATGAATCCTTTGCTTCATTTGCAGCATCTAGTGTCTCTAGATGTCTGTGTTTGTGTACCTGTATAGCTTTGCCTCTCATTGCTGACAGTTGATTTGTCATATAGTCAGGTATCTGTCCCAGGATAGACACGCCTTCTATAAACGTTTGGTTCGTCATGCTGAACAGTTCATCAGGGGTCCAGAACACGTTGTCATCTCCTAGAACCTGAATCATTTCCAGAGTAGGTACGTGGGCTAAAGTGATTTCAGAGAAAGATAAGGAGACATTCATTATTTCATTCATTGTTTTTATGAAGATAAAAGTAGTTGAAATGATTGCTAGGTGTAAGCAGTCAGAACCCAAGTAAACAAATACACATCAGAAACAATTAAGTGTTGGGAATAAACAAATCCAGAGGAAATTAGAAAGGGGCAAATATTTTGTCATGGCAGCATATGCTATATTGCATGAACCCACTCTCTCTCCTGCGTCGCTGCTGGGTGGTTTTAGTTATCAGCTGAAAAAGTTTGTGTCCCAGGGCTGAAAGATCGGGCCAGTAACGGAACTCTTCTTGGACCTGCGCTTCAATCTGAGGCTTCATTCTCTGTTGCAGATTTGTCAAAGATTCCTTCAGCCAGCTCTACAGAAAAGGCATGAGTGTAGAGGCTAAAGGATCAGTCTTCACAGGAAAAACAGAATATGTTTTCATGTGTTCACTGAATGGAGAAAAGAATTTCTGTCAGAAGCATCAGTTCTTTACTCTTTACTTGAGAAGGATATGCTCTGTTGGGAGGACATAGTATGCATTCAGCTAAACAGCTAACATTATACGTACACTAAAAAAATGTTTCAGCTAAAGCTTATTGATATTTCTTTTAATAGGGATCTAAATATAGTTGTAGATAAACTTGCCCTCATCAATATATTAAGGTGCACTCAGAGAGCAGAAACCTCTGCCAAGCCCAGCAATCCCCATATAAATCAAAATGTCAAAAATTATGTTATCTCAAAATGTTAAAGAATTTGATCCAGATCATCTCCTTAATTTACTGGAGGGTTTCATGTCCGAAGCCCTACCTCTGGTAGAAATTTAATGTAGAACTTTTAGCAAAAAATAACAATGTACACAGCACCCCCTGCTGGGCCTGCAGTTATATGACACTTCTAAAAACATCCTATCTCACAGTGTTAAAGAATCCTTGGAAAAGTTGAATCCAAAATTTAATCTGGATCATCTCCAGAACCTAATGGTTGTTCATTGTCTAAAACCCCAACTCTGGTGGAAATTTCATGAAAATCCACACAATTCTTTGCATAATCCTACTTACAAACACATATAGATGCACAAACCGTGGGTTATAGCCACTTATGGCCACTACACATATTATGAAGGAGTATAGCTGGAATGTCTTGACATACAAACAGTCCAGACCGTTGGAAAATACCAAGGAGTAATATACTGAATCTTTCTGCTGAACTATCAAAACAGTGGAATGAGTCGGAGCAGTCCGAGACCAAATATTCACCTTTAAAGGCAGTCTGTCAAGTGTGTCATTTAATAAGACAAGGGGTCCCAGGAACTTCACGACATCCTCGGACCAGTTAGATGGGGCCCTAGTTGAAATAAAAAATGTTAAAATAAAAAATAATATTGAATTAATATCTCAGGTAATTATATCATGTTAGTGTGACATGTACTACTTACGATGGCCACTCACACTCCAGCAAAGCTTTACACAAACATTCAGTGTGAGTGTATTCATACAGTAGTTGTTAGTGGGACAGATCCAAACCATTTATATCAACAAATTTTATTTTTTCCCAGCAACAGTGAGAAAAAGAATTTGATGATTCTTGGCTGATTTTATAAGTTTGCCAACTTACAAATAAATGAACGGTCTATATGGTAGGTTTTTATGGTAGGATAATTTTAATAGACCGAGACAGAATATCAGTAAAAATCCAGAAAATAAACACACAACATAAAGGTTCTAAATTGATTGTGGCTAATTAACTAACTAACTAATTAACTGTGACTAAGCCAATTGGCTCTTCTTAATTGGCCCTAGGTGTAAATATGAATGGTTGTGTGTTTTGACCATTTGATGGAATGGCAAGCTGTTCAGGGTGTACCTTGTCTTTGCTCAGAGTCGGCTGAGATAAGCTCCAGCTTCCCAGTGACGCTAGTAGTATTAAGCAGTTTGGCAAATGCTGAATATACTAAACTTTGCTCATACAGCACTTTGCTCATCGTGAGTACAGAGTTTACCTGACCTGGCTCGGTCATGGTTAAAATATGAAAAAATAAAAAAAATTAAGTTTGCTTTTCTTTAGGATTCAACATCATGTTTACTTAAAAACTTTATTGAGTGAGCTTAAAAAGACTTATGCACTGCTAGCGGAATGCACAGAGCTCACCTGACCCTGATTTCTGACCTCACTTTAAATAAAAAAATCTTTTATTTTCCTGATATCTGCTAACCCTCTGTGTGTTTTTGACACTGATGAAAAGCACATCAGCTGTCTTGCACACAACTGAACAAAGGTACATCTACTGAAAATGAACAGTTAGGCTAATTTGTTGCTTGATGAATGGTGCCAGTGCTCAACTCCCTGTTACTGGGTAGTGCTGAAAATTCACTAATCAATAAAGCATAACCGAAGTATGATAGCTTCGCAACACAATGTAGTTTTAGGCAATGTCATTACTGATGTTCTTCCGTACTAAATTTTTTCGTCCCAAGCTGCTACTTTAGACTTTATACAGCAAGTTATGGGTAAGAAATTCATGAAGACATCTATTAGATTTAGATGTCTGTAAGGCAGGGGATTACGCTACCCATAGAGATTTGAGAGCAGAGTGAACAGAGGGCCTCTGTAATGTTGTGGAATGTGCTTGCAGGATGCCAGTTCTTGCACAGTAAAGTTCTGAACATCAGGGTTCAGCGAAGAGATCCAGGTTGGGTCCAATTCACACACAAGTTGACCCAAAGATGAGATATCTGCTGTAGACACTCCAGATGCACTTTTACCCTGAGGAGATATGAACAATAGAGATTAGGTCCGAACTTGTTTTGAAATTGAGAAATTTCTGATATGTTTTTTTTAAAAAGGGGTGTGTGTGTATGTGTGTGTGTTAGTTACATATGTATTTATATCTTTGTGGAGATTTCCTCACTATCTGGCAATTTCTAATAATTTCTAATTAGAAATAATATTTCTACTATTTAACAAATTACCTTTTAGTTACTAGATTTAGTAAAGGTTAGGTTTTGATATACAGTGTTGCTTGAAACTAAGACTTATAAAATTTCCTATATTTCTTGATAAATATGGCTTAAAATATCACAAGTTTTTCCAAGTTCTAAAAGTACATAAAGAGAACGCAATTAAACAAATGAAACAAAAACATTACCTGTAAGTATTTAGTTATTGAGGAAAATGATCCAGTGTCACATATCTGTGAATGGCAAAAGTATGTGAAGCTTTCAGACTCCCTTGTGCAGTAATAACTGTAGTCTAAATATCTGTGGAAAATCAATTGATCAGTCCTCAAATTGGACTTGACTAGGAGGAATTTTAGTCCATTTGTCCACACAGAACAGCTTCAATTTTAGAATGTTGGTGGGTTTCCTTACATGAAGTGCTCACACATTTCTCTTGGCTTAAGGTCAGGACATTGACTTGGCTATTCCAAAACATTACATTTATTCTTCATTGTTCCATCAATGATGACAAACTATCTTGGCCCAGAGGCAGCAAAATAGGCCCAAAGCAATATTACTTCCACCACCATGTTTCACAGATAAAGTTTTTATGCTATTATATACATTATAATTATATATTATAAACATCTATAAATTCTAATTTGATTTCATCCGTCCGAAATTTTTCAATTAGCTTTCTAGCTTGACTATGTGATCTTTAACAATAATAATGTTCTTTTTGAAGAACAGTGATTTTCTCCTTGCAACTCTACCGTGTACACCATTGTTGTCTAGTGTTCTCATGATGGTGGACTCAACATTATCAATTAGCTAATGTGAAAGAGGCCTTTTGGGTAACTTAAAAGTTACCTAGATTTCCTATTAGACCTCTCAGACTATTAAACACCTTGCTCTTGGAATGATCCTTGTTGGTGAACCACTCCTGAAAAGGGTAATTATGGTCTTGAATGCGTTCGGTTTGTATGCTGGTGGATTGGTGGAATCCAAAGTCTTAAGAGTTGGTTTTGGAACCTTTTTCAGCCTGAAGAGCATCAACACCTTTTTAGGTCCTCACAAAAATCCCTTGTTTGTGCCATGATGAACTTCCACAAACATGAGGTGGTCAGACGCATGATCAGGTAGACTTTGAGGGATCCATGTCCTTTAAATAAAACAGGGTGCTCACTCACACCTGATTGTCACCCAACTGGTTGAAAAATACCTGACTCTAATTTGACTTTCAAATTTAATTGCTAATCCTAAAGGTACACATACTTTTGCCACCCAGAGATATGTAATATTGGATGATTTTCCTTAATAAGTAAATAACTAAGTATAATGTTTTTGTCTCATTTGTTTAATTGGGTTCTTTTTATCTGCTTCGTGGACTTGTGTTAAAATTCCTTGATATTTGTTATATTTATGCAGAAAGGAAAAATTAAAGGATTTGCAAACTTTCAAGCTCCCCTGTAAATGTTGGCATAGCATAAACTGGCAGCAATAATATTTTTACATAAGTGAAAGGTCCTGATAAGGATACGTCATATGTGTACATGTGTATGTGGTGAGTGGTGAGGGTTGGAGGTAGGAGTACCAGGCATCTGAGGGTTTTGTTTATATGTTTATATGCACTGTTGGGTAGGTACGAGAGGTTGGCTTGACTTATCTTCTCCAGAAATTCAGGACACACAGAGACTGGGAGATTCTCAATCACCCTAACCCTGTACAGTGTTTAATGAATCAGAGGTTAAAATGCGTTTAGAGGTGTTTTGTTATTTGTAATATTTCTTAAAGGTACAGTGAGTAACATTTTGGAGGATTCTTTACTGGAATTAAATACGTCATCAATAAATTTAAATTGAAAACAAATTTAATCATGAAAAAAGTCTTTGAGTTTTTCAGAACCTTAGAACATTCTGTTTATGTCTATATGGACAGCAGGTAAACTTTCATGGAGGCCGCCATCTTGCACTGTCATGTTTCTACAGAAACATACAGGCTCCGAAGGGGATGGGTCAGAAATGAAATTTCAGATGGTTGCATTCTAGAGCTATTCACTGTACCTCTAAGCTAGCATTACTGTAGTATATATGTAGAAATAATACGGTAGGTGTATAAGCAGAAGAGCTGGAATGGCCTGGAGCTCCAATTTGCTGATGTTTTTGAAATATTCAGGCCTTTGCTTCTCCAGATGCTGGAACAGTTTGTTAGCCACACAGCGTACCTGGGAGAAGTGATGGAGATCATTAGATCAATGTAGCAGCAAAACAAGAGCTTTGTACTGGTATGATATTAAGGATGTCTTACCTGTGCCCTAGAGAGCAAGTTAAAAGACTTGGAAAGTGTTTGAGTTGCATTCAAGACATCACTCTGAGGAATGTTATCAATCATTTTACAGGTCACTCCCTGAACAGCCTGGCCCAGATTCCTGTTAAAAACTTTGCATTAGATTAACAGTTACTAATAGACTAGCGCAGGTTTTTTTGTTTATAGGCAACAGATTGATAGTGTTTCTCAGGTTTTGGTTTTGAATTTTCAACTCAGCTCACCTTATCTGTGCAGGATTGAGCTCATTACCTACAATCTTCTTCAAAAGGTAAACAGACTAAAGAGAAAGAAATAAAGACCAGGTAAAAGGATAAATAAACAATTAAGGCAGTCATGAATTTGGGGTCGGGGGAGTGGGGGTGGGTGGTGAAAATATAAATATATACCATTATTGGACAGTACACTGTTCCCCATAAAACGGTGATTTTTTTCTTTTGTAGATTACATGAACGAACAGAATTAAGTACATTAGAGGAGTCTGGTCCCAAATATAGCCACAAGGAATATCTGTCACTAGGAGATCCTAACAGGTAAAATGCATTTGTGTGTGTGTGTGTACCTGTGTGCTGGACCAGCGATGGCCACCTAGATGATCCAGCTGAAGGTTTGCTTTGTCAAGGATGGAGAGAGGGAGAGAACTGACAAGAGCATCTGGAACGTTCTTCACTAACTCACTTGCATTCACTTCAGCGCGCAACTGAAAAAAAGAGAGAGAGTGAGAAAAGATAGAAGTGTCTAAAGTTCCTGCCCCTCCTTCTCCATGCTTTATTTTGTTATATTTCTATCATGAATATAGAACTTATTGTATCGTTACCCCTACAAGAAGAGCCTTTTTCTGTAAAGGAGACAACTTCTCACTGATTGTTTTAAGGTCCTTGTTTTCCAGCAGTCCCTGTGGCTTGACCTTTTTCAGCAGGTTACTGTCTACACCCCTCACCAATGAGCCCAGTGACAGCAATTTATCACCACTGATTTCCTGCCAGAGCAGAGAAAGGAATGAGAAATGATGGAGAATTTTGTTAACCCGGGAGAGCAAAAAAGATCACAATGTCCAGACAAGTTACTGGCAGGATATAGTGACTGACTAATATACTGTATGGTCCGAACCTCAGCCATCTCCAGTAATTTCTGGGTCAGGACTTTGGCCTGAGCTGGCTTCCATTCTGTTTTACTCAGGGTGGACATAGTGCTGTTCAGGTCATCTTTGCTGTAACCGGACAGAATGGAAGGAGAGAGAATTGATATCACAGTGCCCAGAGACGATAACATCTCAGAAGTGGGAGGCTCGTGATTTGACATCAACTTTTTCACCAACTGCTTCCTCATCTGAGAGATGGAAAATGAGTGACAGGTGGGACAAGAGTCAAAGGAATGATACAGGATATGAAAGATAAGGAAATACAAATGCAATTAAGTTAAATAGGAGGTTTGATAAAGAGAAAAGTTGACTGTGAGAGTTACCATAGCTGGGAGTATTGACATGCTGGGCTTAAGGTTACTTTGGAGTCATTTTCAAATAAAATATTTAACGATTAAATTAACTTATGTATGTATAAGTTAACAGTATTTTTTATGAATACTCAAATAGTGGTCTATTTGAAATTTACTGTGTCTATTAAGAATCAGGAATAGTAAAAAAAAGGTTTTATCTTTAACAACTTTTACCAACCTCTTCAGTCTCACTGGGTTCACAGCCCTTCAGCATGGGGAGCAATTTCTTAATCTGTGTAGAATTCAGTGACTGGGGATCATCATAGTAACAGAGGAGAGAGCCAAACCTAGACAAGGAAGCAAAGATAAGAAACTTCTAAAGCTTTTTATTTTCACAGGATAATCTCCAAATTTCAAATTTTTTTCAATTATACACACATGAAAAAAATCATATAAATCCATGGTCTAGTAAAACCTCCAGATGTGACAAACCTGTCCATTTGTTGAGAGAAGTTCTCCTTGGCATCAAAACACTCTTTCTTGAGACGTTGCATTAATGTCTTGCCAATTTCAGGCTGCATTCCTATGACATTATTGAATGAATCTGGGAATTTGGAAGACTGGAAGAACTTACACAACTAAGAGAATGAGACAAAAAAATGAGAGTCTAGATTGGCGCACAGTATTCAAAGATGTCAAAAAACATATTAAGGGATGTAAAATTTTAGACCGTGAATGAAAATTATTTATATATATATATATATATAGAGTCTAGACCAAGGATTAGGTGTATTGACTGAGCAATAGCGAGGTCAACGCAACAGTGCTGTGGTCTGGAATTTCATTGTACTAACCAAGCTAATGAGGATAAGTTATTTTTTATATGGCATTTTGTAAACCAAGCTATTTTTATTAGTACCCATTTATACTGCTGGGTGGATAGAGGCACACTTGTGGTTGAGACCTTGGCCTGGGGTCTTGGCACTGTGGGTAACTCTCTGGCTATGAAATGCCTGGTCTTTTTGTTCTTTTGTGTTTTACAGTGTTTTTCGTTCTTTTGGTCTATTCCACTTGCTAGAAAAAGAGTTGCTTTCTCTTTCTTCAAACTCTTCAGAATAGAATTCACTTTCTGAAATGCTCATTATCACACAAAAACCTACTAGCAGTGAATATACTGTGATACTTTTTTTAAATAAGGAGTAAAAAAAGAGAAAAGTTTGACTTTTCTTTTTACACATCATGGGGATCACTGTTTTTAAACAATCAAAAAGCACAATACTACATTTGTATCCTACATTTCATTATGAAATTATTCATTCATATATTCATTTTCTGAACCGCTTAATCCTAGTTAGGGTCGCGGCGCCCATCTCAGCCGACTCTGGGCGAGGGCAGAGTACACCCTGGACAGCTCGCCAGGCCATTGCAGGGCAGAAACACGTTGAAGGCTTTGCAGCCTACTCTTGACGACAATCAGCAATGGTTCTTTTACATGCCTCTCACCACAGACAGTGAGAGACATGGTCAGCATTTCATAACCCAGTTAGCTGCACTGGGGGGAAAGCAGTGAGAACCCGCTGATAGTGGGGCTTGAACCCCCGACCTTGGGATCAGCAATCCAGCTCCCTACCACCAGGCCACCACTGCCCCTTTTATTATGAGATTAATATACATAACATATTTATGAAATTAATTAAATAAAAATAAATGTCAAAACTTTTCATGTTTAATTATTAATTTTTTTCTTTTACATTTACCAATCAATTTAGTTTTAGGTGTTCTTTAGAGTATGCTCCCAAGGTGAATTAAATAAAGAAGAATTTTCAAAGTACAAAGAAACTAACTAATCAACCAACAAAATAAATAAACAAAAAACTGACCTCTTCTTGATGTATTCCTCTCAATTCTGCATCAGGGAGTCGTGAAATGAAACGTCCCATCATTTGTAGCACCTCAGCCTTCAGCCAAGGCATTTTGGGTTGACAGCCAGTAACTGAAGGATTAAATGAGATAATTGATAAAAGAGAAAATTGTTGCATTTACAGGTGCTGCTGTATTTACACACAGATTTGCTTTTCCTCATTACATATTCAAATTCACTGGATGACACAATTACAGCTTCCTATTTATAATTATTCTTTCTCATCCACATCTTTCTTTTCATCTCCTTTCTCACCTCCACACAATTTCTCTGGTTCAGTGTCTTTCCCAAATCAAGAAACTCTTATTTAGGCTGAAGTTAACAACTAAAGAGGACTCTCCATAATTCCAAAAAACTTCAGAACACACTATGAGCGTCTACTATAAACCATGCCACACTATTGGTTCTTTTCTTTGCTGGTTCTCTTTTTTCAAGTTCTGCAATCAGATGTCCTGTGTTCCATGTACATTATTGTATTGGTGCCCAGCCCCTGTTCCTGAAGATCTACCTCCCTGAAGACTTTTTAGCTGCAACCATAATGGTGAGCACTTTACATATTTAATCATCACTGTAAGTCCTCATTTCAAAGGCTTAAGTCGTGACTAGATGATTAGATAGCCAGGTGTGCATGGTTTTGGAGTTAAAGTCTTCAGGGAGGTAGATCATCAGGAACATGGGTTGGGTATAACTGAGGTACAGTGTCGACATACTATAGTTATAGTAGATACTGAAAATCAAAAATGCGCACCACTATTAGCTAGGTGTCGCCACCCCCCATCCTTCCAAACCTTATTTTGTGCACCGGAGCAATGTCATACAAAGACATTATATACCATTGTGTACTTCCAACTAGCGACAGTCTGTGGAAGACCCACAAGGGCAGGTGTCCACAAAGCTCTTTGCTTTTAAAAAACATGTATTTGATCCTTATAGTAGCATCTAGGTCACAGGTGTCAAAAACAAGACCTTTGGGCCAAATTCTGAACGTCAACTCTTTTTATGTGGCCGATGAGAGCTTTCAATAAATTGAATTATTGCACATTTATTTGGGCCTCAGTGAAAGTGAGTTTGACACCACTGGGAGGACTTACCACTGGGAGGTGGTGCTGACACTGGTGGTTTGGGAACATCGGAAAAGCTACTGTTTGGAGCACAACCAGAATGAATTTCGATGATTCTCTCTTTTACCCACTGACTGATATTATTTCTTTGTTCTTCTGAAAGCCAGATGAAGACCTCATTGAATGTCTTCATTCTGTAGAAAGCAGAAACAAATAATGGAATGACAAAGATTTCTTGTTATTTGCTTTTATTCAACTTATAGCTCTGGTTGTACCTCCCTCACTCACATGCCATCAAGCTGAGAGTGGTGCAGTATCTTCGGCAGCATTACAGAAGAATTGGACATCTTTAGGTAAGGTTTCGCTGCCCACAGCATTTCTTTGAGTTGATCTGAGTCAAATTCTGTAGCATTTTCCACAATGGCCATCCAAGAGAAAGGAGCCAAGAAAGCTCGCATGAAACAATTGTTTTTTTCCTGAAGAGAGTGAGATTAGGAGACAGAGGCAGTGTGAATAGAAAGGATTAAGTGGAGCTTTATAGGCTGGAAAAGTTAAAGAGAGAGCAACGTTTGTTTTATGATTATAAATACAGCACACACTAACCGTAGTGTTCCATATCTGTTTGATCATTTGTGGCAAATTTGAGCCATTGCACATTCTTTCTGTCAGGTTCTTTAAGCAGGACAATAAACAAAGAGCATGAGAAAACAAAGTACAGCTTTTTTGAGTACATATAACCGTTTGAGTGCTGGTGTATTCCTTTGTGAATTACCGAGTCCATTTTTGTTTCATTGGGCTTTATGTTGAGGAGCAGGTGAGGAGGGAGTGAAGAAATAAGGCAAGCAAAATGAAAGATGGGGTTTTCCTTTGCCATCTCATCTGGTTTGGAGCAAGAGCTGTTTTTTTGGTGGTGGGGGGGTGGTGCACACATCTTGTTATTGCACAATTATTTAACCTTAAAAAACATTCTATACACTGTATATTCAAATATATGATCATTAAACATTAACGGTGCCAGAATAAATCTTTCCATGAAGGTATCTGAACACTTTACCTGTTCATCATGGAGACATTTAGTTTGGGTGGATAGTAACCTGTAGCAAAGCAGCCATTTCACAATGTCAAAATAAACAAAAGCAAAATACAAGATACAGTAGAAATAACATATATATTTAAAAAAATTCATTCTGAAAAATCACATTATATACTGATAAAATTTAAAATTCTGTGTGAATGGCAAGGTGGATGTTGCAGAATAATCCCCAAGATGGATCATCAGTTTAGCCTACTCATTTATTTTATACATACCACCTGGTTCTGTAAAGGTGTTTTAGTATGTACTACTTGTAAAACACTTGTTGTTTTTGTTGATCTGTTGATTGCCCACAAGTAAGGAAAACGAAAGTGACTGAAGACGACAGGAAGTTAAACACACATCATTGTGTTCCTCTTAATACATCAAAACGTGAAGCAGACAATTACTTTCATTCCCAATGTCAACTATATTAATAAAGGTGACATCACCTGGTTGAAAAAGCCCCTCCCCTGTCGTTTTTGCCATATGTCTTCTGTAATGGGTTAGCATTACAAAGACTTCCTGTCCTATGTGCTTAATACTTTAGCCCTGATTTAACCCTAATTGGCACTTTCTGTTTACACTGAACCACAGTACACTTGAGCTTTGTCACCCTTCTACTAAGTCGGATCTTGTTACTCATAAACAGCTGAACCTTTACTACAGTGCAATAATTCCCTTCATTTAGCTACAACAATTTTATGCAGACTTTAAGGCTTCTGGAGAAGACAATATGAAATCTTCTATCACCGAACCACTTAATGTACACTGCTGTATACTACTCTTGAAATGTACATTTGTACTTCCCAACATATCAGTCAACTGTACACCACTATTTTATTTAAATCTTACCTAAACACAAATTTGTTTAAGATGTCCTATTGTGTCTGATGTCATTTTCTCTTTAACTTTTGCTCCCTTCTGTTGCCACTGCATTAATGCTACTTGCTTGACGTGAGTGTCCTGAAAGGTGCACATTAATATCTAAAATATATTATTATCACTATATTTACACCAAAACATTGACATTCAGAGTCTGAGGGGCAGTATTTGTCTCACAATACTTCAGTATGGGCAAAATTATACATCATCATCATAATCAACAACAACAATGAAAAATATTTTAAAAATCTACAAGAATAAATGTAGTTACACCAAGTAGAGTATTATCTCTTACCTTTCTTCATGCATTCGAACATCTGCAGCAGAGAAAAACATGGGAAGGTTAATTACACTGAATGACAAGGGTTTTTTTTAATCTTTGCATTCCTTTTCTCTTGTAATACGTTCACATTGTATTCACACCTAGGGGTCAATTTAGAACAGGCAATTAGCTTAATGTGCATGTTGTTTTGACTGTGGGAGGAAACCGAAGTGCCCAAAGGAAACCCCACGCAAACATGGGAGAACATGCAAACTCCTCAGACAAATACCCGAGCCCAGGAATCGAACCCAGGACTTTCTTGCTGTGAGACAGATATGCTAACCTCTATGCCACTGTATATATATATATATATATATATATATATATATATATGTTAAAAAAATGGTTTTTATTAACTTTTGATATGTCTATGTAGATGCATAGTTCAATTGAGCTGTTTAACCAGTACTAGTGTGACACTGTTGAGCTGACCAAAGTGTCTCAACGTAATAAGTACCATCTTCATTTCCAATTCTCTGTGGCCTGGAGGTAGAGGAGGGAAGCCTTTAGGTGGAATATGCTGTGACATTGCTAGAAAAGAAATAAACAAGTTTATGTTAATGTAACATTTATTATAGTATTTGTTTATTTTATTTAATTTTTATTTCAATTAAAAAAAATCCACAGGGGTTTGGACACTCCCAGAACCATATGATGATATGGTTTATATATATATATATATATATATATATATATATATATATATATATATATATAATATTTCTAACTTGACTGCTCTGAACTTGAAACAATGTCAAAGTG
>JAOUQZ010043334.1:0-13279 GCA_028564935.1 Neosilurus hyrtlii | reverse complement strand
TCTCTCTCTCTCTCTCTCTCTCTCTCTCTCTCTCTCTCTCTCTCTCTCTCTCTCTCTCTCTCTCTCTCTCTTTTTCTAGTGAACAACCTGGAGCAGGCTCTGTCATGTGCATTGAGTTACCTGCTGTTCCATGAAGGAGAGGAGTTCATGACTGAAAATGTAGAGTATTACACTCAAATTCTGGGGCATGAAGGACAACCTCGTCAGGTAAGTAAGGAATGATACGGTATTTATGATATTATCTTTCACAGTTGAGTCATTTAGACAGTGGAGTTGTGTGGGTACTAAGTGTAAAGCTCTTTTATTTATATTTCCAGTTGTTGGTTGTGCCATGTAATGGCTGGATCACTTAGAGGTGCTCTACCGGTGTCCTGGACTCTGTGTCCCTCTGTCTCTGACAATTTATCTCTTTGTCACTATGTCCAGCCGGTGTGTCATATGACCCTGACAGTCTGTGATGATGTTACATAGAGGGCCACTACCACCCTGAGGCATTCCACCCACAAAGCTTTAAGCAATGCTTCTAGAAATATTTTTTCACATATAGTTAAGTTTTACAAAGGGTAAGCATTTTGGATGATGTATTTGAACCTTGCAGGTCCAGTTATGGCATGGCTATATGGAACATCATTTAAACTGTTGTTTTTTATACCTCAATATTCATTCATTCATTTGCAAGCATGGGGAGAAGGCCCGATACCACCAAGCTGCCATTGCTGGGCCCTTGTGCAAGTCCCTTAACTCTCAATGGCTCAGTTGTATAAAAAAGATAAATGAAAGTCGCTTTGGATGAGGGCATCTGCTAAATGCCATAAATGTAAAAGTGGGAGGAAACCAGAGTACCCAGAGGAAACCTACACAAACACAAGGAAAACATGCAAACTGCACAGGAATGCCCTTGCTCAAACCCATGATCTTCTTGCTGTGAGGCAGTCATGCTAACCACTACACCTTTGTGCCACCCTACGTCAATAAAGTGTTTTGCGTCTAAAATCCCAAATCATGTGATAAATATGACTTAATTGTATTATTTCTGTTTGTCTTAAAATCCCAAATTTGTGACTTGGCAGGTTATGGCACCGAGCCCTTCAAATTTGGTAAAGAATTTAAACTTATTTTGAAGATTTTTCTATAAACACTACACATCCACAATGAGCAAGCCCGCACCAGTGTCTGCAAGGAAAAACTCCCTCAGTCGACACGAGGAAGAAACCTTGAGAGGAATCAGACCCAAAAGGGAAACCCATCTTCATTTGGGTAAAACCAGACAAAAATACAAACCATGTAGCAGAAACTTAAGTATAGTTTAACATGAATCTAGTAAAGGGAATTGTAGTCCTAAATCATTTCATTAAAAAAGTTTATATCACCAGCAGTGAAAACTCATCTTCACAGTTTGACTGTATATTTAGGTCCATATTGACCTAACCATCATCATCAGGAGCGAGGGGCTTCTAAGATCAGGACTCCAACCAAAGTAGCATATGAGGATGGCTCACAAGATTCAGAGAGCAGAAGGACCACGATCACTGGTATCTCAGAAGTAGCATGTGTACCTCAACAAAAACAGATAGAGAAAGAGACAGAGAGAGAGAGATTGTTAGGTATGGTCATACCAATGGTACTGGGTGAGAGTGGGGGAGTGAGGGGGTGACAGCATCCAAACATCACAGTTTACCAGAACTCTTTTTGCCTGAGAACCCCCAGATCTGCTCCTTTGCCTAAAAAAAGGGTATTAACAAACTGCTTGACTGAACAAGTAAGTTTTCGGCCAAGTCTTAAACACTTGAACCCCCAACCCTCTTGTCAGGAATCAGAGCGTTAACCACTGAGTCACCACTGCCCAATATCAAATTTCAAATTCTAATTTAAATTTTGTTTGTCACATACAAAAATCATACACAGTACAGCATGTAGTGAAATGCTTATTACGACTGTCCTATATTTGAAGAAGAATAAACCTATCTATATCAAGAAGAAAAATTTAAATCTATCAGTATTAATATCTTTATCTACCAATAACTATTATAAAAACAATAGTTAAAAGTGAAATATAAATCTAGTGATGATAAATAATACAGTATGTAAAGTGTGCACACAAAGATGTCCAGTGAGTGGTTGTTGTGTGTGCAGAGTAGTGCAGGGTGTACAGAGTGCAATTTGTGCAACAATCAGCTAAGGTAGGATGTAATGTTCATGTGTAGGGTAGAGTCTACCAAGTCCAGGTCCTAGGCATTCTGGTTGAGGGTCTGAATGGCCTGCGGGAAGAAGCCCCTCCTCATTCGCTCAGTGTTTGCTTTCAAGAAACGGAAACGTTTTCCTGACCGCAACAGAGAGAAGAATCCTTTGAGGCACCACCCTCTGGAGAGCTCGCCTGTCCTGTTTGGTGCTGTTTCCAAACCAGGCTGTGATACTTCCTGTCAGGATGCTCTCAATGGTGCAGGTGTAGAAAGTCTTCAGCACCCTTGAGGGTGTGATGTCCCGTAGTAGGATATTGGGTCATGTTCGGTCTGCTGGATCAGTTATCTCCTCTCCTGTGTGTGTGTTCTGATTACAGGCTCTGCCCTGAGGATCCCACCTGTTCCTCATTCCCTCCAGAGGATAAAAGGGATGCTATTCTTTGTTCCTGTTCCCAGATCGTTCTGTGTTGTCACAGGGATCAAGCGTTTCCCTGCACTTATTCCAAGTTTACCTGTCTGGTTTACGAAATATAGAACCCTTTTCACGCAACCTTGCCTTGTCTGTCCTGCATTTGGGTCTGTTATTTTCCTGTTACCATTGTAACATTATGATCTGACCAGACATGGACCCAGCGGACAGAGATCCGGTCAGTCAGGTGCTGACCGACCAGGAGCAAAGAATCAAAGCTCATGAGACCCAGCTAACCTCCATAGCCATGGGAGTGTAGGAGCTCGCGGATCACCAGTATCTGTTTCCAGCAGGACGTGTGGGTTACGACAAGGCTCCCGGAGGGTCATCAACTACGCCATTGAGTTCCACATGCTGGCCACCGACAGCGAATGGAATTCCCCGGCCATCAAGGATGCCTTCGTCAGTGGGCTTAGCGAGCAGCTCAAAGACCACCTAGCCCCACATGATACTTCGGCCGAGTTCGAGGACTTGGTTGACCTCGTGATTCAGATTGATAACCGGCTTCAGGAGAGAGAGGCAGAGCGCCGCCGAACCGCCAGAGGGACCTCAGCCCGCTGGGAGTTTCGTCGTGGTCCCATGTGGTTCTCACCACCTGTCACAGAGTGAGCACCCCCTCTCGTTCAGGAGGAGCCTATGCAGTTGGGACACACCAAGTTAAACCCAGAAGAGCGCCAACGCCGCCAGAGGGAGGGTGCATGCTATTACTGCTGGCACGCCGGGATCAGGTCCGGCCAAGAGATCCAGTGCGCGGGGCTTGAGGAGTGCACGGGTAATCACCCTGACGGGGACGAACTTTGTGCAGTAACCGGGCCCTAGTGACTACTCTGACCTATCCAGGGTCCCCTCATGCTACCATAACCTCAGGTAGGTCTTCAGTAAGTCCAGAGCCATGTCTCTCCCACCCCATCAGTCGTGGGACTGTGTGATTGACTTCTTGCAAGGAGCTCCCATTCCCAAGGCCCGACTGTCGGGCCCCGAGAGGAAAGCCGTGGACCAGAACATCGAGAGCTTTCCTTTGCTTGTGTGAGAATCAGCGTGAAAGCGGAGAAATGTGAGTTCCATGCCACCTCGGTCTCGTTCCTGGGGTTCAATGTGTCCCCAAATCACGTCCGGATGGACCCCAAGAAGGTTAGTGCTGTTTCAAACTAGCCAACCCTCACATAATGTAAGAAGGTACAGCAATTCCTGGGGTTTGCCAACTTCTACCAGAGGTTAGTTCGGAATTTCAGTTCGGTGGTGGCACCATTGCATGCACTAACCTCTCCCAAGGTCACTTTCCAGTGGAATCCAGAGGCTGAGGGGACCTCCCAGAAACTAAAGAAGCTATTCACCACAGCACCGGTCCTGAAGATACCCGTCCCCAAGCATCAGTTCATTGTGGAAGTGGATGCCTCCAATGTAGGTGTGGGAGGCGGTTCTGTCACAGCGGTCCTCCGAAGACAACTGAATTCACCCCTGTGCCTTCCTGTCCTGCAAATTGTCCCCGGCAGAGTGGGGAACTGGGGGGAACTGGGAGCTACTGGCCATCAAGGTCACTTTGGAGGAGTGGAGACATTGGCTGGAGGGGGCGGAGCAGCCTTTCCTGGTGTGGCCAGACAACAAGAACCTGGAGTATCTCCGGTCGGCTAAGAGACTAAACTCGTGGCAAGCCAGGTGGGCCCTCTTCTTCAGTCGGTTTTGGTTCACCCTCTCCTATCGGCCGGGCTCTCAGAACACCAAGCCTGATGCCCTGTCCCGCCTGTATGAATCTGAACTGACTGTCAAGGAACCGGAATCCATCCTACCGTCCGACCGTGTGGTAGGAGCAGTTTCCTGGCTGATAAAGGAGGAGGTGCCACAAGCTAGCCAGGGGGTACCCACTCTTGAGGGTTGCCCTAGCAACCGGTTGTTTGTACCGGAACGTTGCGCTCTCAGGTGATACGTTGGGCTCACACATCCTTGCTATCCTGTCATCCCGGGGCAAAGCACACCATGTTTGTGGTCAGGCAACGGTTTTGGTGGCCTTCCTTCGCTAGGGACGTGGCTGAGTACGTTGCAGCTTGCTCGGTCTGCACCAGGAGCAAGACATCGAGACAGGTCCGGATGGGGCTCCTCCAGCCCTTACCCTTGTCGCACTGACCGTGGTTGCATATTTCCCTGGACTTCGTCACGGGCCTGCCCCCTCGAAGGGCAACACGGTGGTGCTGACGGTGGTCGACCGCTTTTCGAAGATGGCCCACTTCATCCCCTTGCCCAAACTGCCCTCAGCCAAGGAGAGCACCCGCACCCTGATCACCCAGGTCTTCCGGATACATGGTCTCCCCACAGATGTCGTCTCCAACCGGGGTCCACACTTTATATCCAGTTTCTGGAGGGAGTTTTGTTGTTGTCTGGGGGCCACCGTCAGACTATCTTCCGGGTCCCATCCAGAGTCCAACGGCAAGACGGAGCGGCTTAACCAAGAGCTGGAGACCTGTTTGAGATGCCTGGTAGCGCAGAACCAGGCTACTTGGAGTGAGCACCTCACTTGGGTGGAATACGCTCACAATGCACTCCCCACTGCGGCCACCGGTCTCTCCCCATCCAGGCCCATGGGTACCAACCACCACTCTTCCCGTCCAATGAGGAAGACATGACGGTTCTGTTGGCTTATGCCTTGGTCAGGAGATGCCGTAAGATCTGGGCCACGGGCAGACGGATGCTCCTTAGGGGCCAAGCCCACATCAGAGGGCTTGGCTATCCACCAAGGACCTGCCACTATACGTTCACACCAGAAAACTGGCTCCCAGGTTTGTAGGTCTGTTCCCGGTGTCCAAAGTTATTAACCCTGTCTCTGTGCACCTGAAACTCCCCAGGTCCCTCCGTGTGCACCCGACCTTCCATGTCAGCAAGCTCAAGCCAGTCCTAGAGAGTCATCTGGTGCCCCCCTCCAAGCCCCCACCGCCCCCCAAGATGGTAAAAGGGGGACCAGTCTACGTGGTCAGGAGGCTTCTGGTGGTATGCAAGAGGGGCCGGGGTAGGGAGTTTTTGGTGGACTGGGAGGGCTATGGTCCTGAGGAGCGCTTCTCGATTCCCTCAAGCTTCATTGTCGACCACTCATTAATCGACGACTTCTACAGATGGCATCCGGAGACACCAGGCCCGTCAGGAGCCGGCCCTAAGGGGGGGAGGGGGGCTGTGATGTCCCGTCCTAGGATTGAGGATCATGTTCATTTTGCTGGATCTGTTATCTCTTTTCCTGTGTGTGTGTGTGCGTTCTGATTACAGGCTCTGCCCTGAGGATCCCACCTGTTCCTCATTCCCTCCAGAGGATAAAAGGGCCGCTGTTCTTTGTTCCTGTTGTTCTGTGATCGTTCTGTGTCGTCACAGGGATCAAGCGTTTTCCCGCACTTCATCAGCGATCTAGCTGGTCATGTATTATATGACTTACTTCAAGTTTACCTGTCTGGTTCATGAAATGAAGAACCCTTTTCACGCAACCTTGCCTTGTCTGTCCTGTATTTGGGTCTGTTATTTTCCTGTTACCATCGTAACAGAGGGCAGTTTAATAAGGGCAGTTCAAAGGGCAGTTCAATATCACATGGATGGCAAGATGAATGAATGTGTATGTTTTTTTTTACCTGGGAAATAGATGTCATCAGGATACACTTTGGGAAGAAGGCAAGCTTGGTAGAGGCAGTATGATGCCCTGCGCAATGTTCTGCTTGAAAAACTTTGGGTCCTAGCAAGTCAAGTCACTTTTGTTTATATAGCACATTTAAAAACAACAACAGTTGATTCAAAGTTTTTCACAGTTCAATCGAAATAGAAGCTAAAATAAGAAAAGCTAAACAAAGAAAAAGTGGCAGGTTTCATTACTATAACATAAACATTAACATGGCATAACACAAGAGAAGACCAAAAACACTGCAGTGAGGTAGAATGAATTAGTGAAGGGCAGTGAGAAAGAAGCATCTGTGTACTGTGCTGGATAAACATGTCCGATCCATGGAGGACCCACATCTCAACTTGGAGGATTTAAAGTGGTTGTGATAAACCCTGTTTTGACTTCCTGCAGGTTTTTTCTTTAACCTCCAACTAATATACCTGTTTAAGATTTCAATATCAAGAATTTCTTAAGTCACTAATTAGATGGTTAGGTGGGCTTGATTAGGGTTGGAGCAGTGAGCTCTATGAGTGGAATAGCAGTATCCTATTTGCTACTATAGAGATCGTCGGGCAGACCATAGAGCCATTACTCTAGCCAAATGTTGGACAGGGCCAAAGCACCATTGAAATTTATAGCAGTTTAGAAGTCACAGGGCGAAACTTTAAAATCTTTGGTAACTAATCTTAGCAGTAGCCTCTTGGGAAGCTGATCACAGTGCCCCAAAGCATTGAGATTTTAAGGTTGTTAAACAACAGTGGTAAAATCGTTAGCATTAGCCATTTAGCATTAAAAACAGTATGTCTTTATTTGATTTCACATATTTCACATTTTTAAATACACATATTTCACACATATCCATAATATTAATTTATTATGCAATGTGTTCACCTGTAATTCAGCTGAGGGAAATTTTCCATATGTGCAACACTGACCTGTGTGTTTGTGCATACTGCTGATCTCTGAATATTTTAATGAGTTAATTGAACCTAATTAAAGAAATGAAAAGTAGAGCATTATATGAAACTATACATATTTTTCTAGTGTAATCCATTATATATTGGTAGATCTCACAGCCAAACTCTCAATTTGGCTCAAAACTACACAGAGGCTACGTTAAAGTCAATGGTGAATGGTGTTGTGTTGAGCACTTGACTTAAAATAGGCATACTGAAAACTAGTGTCCTTCCACTCCACTCATAAAGCTTACTGGGCTGGAGCCAAGGTCTCCAAAAACAGGCTTGTTGATTATTGCCTGCTGTACATTATCTGCTGTTAACATATTGTTTCCTATTACCACAACATGTGTAGTCCCTTAGTGGGTCAGAGCTGTTTTTGTGGCACAAGAGGAACCTATACAATATTCGGCAGGTGGTTTTCATCAGTGTATAAATATGCAATTTATTATTCCACAAGAATAGTTGGAAAGTAGCTTATTATACCCAGGTTTATGTTCAGCATTATTGTTTGTTAAATACCAAACACATTGAACAGAGCCGTATATAATGACAAAAAGCAAACCTCACACAGATTTACCGAGCACATGTCCTGTATATACGCTATATCCAGATACTCTTTGTGAATACCTGATAATCACACCTGTATGCAGGCTTTTGCTGACACGTTAAAAACAAACAATTTTCCAGAATGTTTTGTATGCTGTAGCATTACATTTTCCCTTCACTGGAACTAAGGGACCAGGCCCAAACCTGTTCCAGCATGACAGTGTGCACACTTTGCTTCGCCAAAGCTGAAGGGGAAGAACTTGAGTGGCCTTCAAAGAGCCCTGACCTCAAACCTACTGAATACCTTTGGGATAAATTGGAATGCTGACTGCATGCCAGGCCCTGCCTGACCTCACTAATACTCCTGTGGCTGAATAGGAAAATCCTCACAGCCATTTTTTGAAATGATTGGAAAGCCTTTTCAGAAGAGTGGAGGTTATTGTAACAGCAAAGCAGGAATAAATCTAGAGTGTATTGTTCAAAAAGCACATAAGAGTTTGTTGGCAGGTGTCCACAAACTTTTGGCCATACAGCGTAGAAAATCTCATGAAGGCATCTCACGTTCCCCTAATCAGGCCCGAGTTAAGCTTTTATATATGCTTTATTTCCAGGAGCAGTTTTTAGTCAGTGTTACTGTGAGGTCTGCCAAAGATTTCAGAAAATGTTGAAATGTCACAAAGCTCTGGTTTCATGGCTGTTATGAAAGAGTAACACTGTGCCAAAAAATACAAGTGCTACCACCTGCTTTCTGTTCATAACATTCACATTTCCTCTCCCTGCTAAAGAAGAATTCACGACTAAACCTAATTTCTCCTTGGAGTGTTTACAGAAGCATTAGGCTTTTTAAATCCCCTTCATCTGTTCTGATATCGCGAGTTCTGAAATGATTGGGCGTTATGCTAAAGTATGAGACTCAATTGAAACTAACATAAGGTTCTGTATTCCAGATTTTCATGGTATTGGGATTTGTTATTTTACTAGAGTACACCACATTTTAAATTGGGTTTTATTTTAATTGTCCGTGGCGGCATGGTGGCGTAGTGGTTCGCCTCACAGCAGTATGGTTCTGGGTTTATGTTCTGGGCATTTTTGTGTGGAGGTTGCATGCTCTCCCCAAGTTTTTGTGTGGATTTCCTCCAGGTAATCCAGTTTCCTCTCACAGTCTGAAGGCAAGCACAGTAGGCTTATTGGCGGTTTCAAATTGCCCTTAGGTGTGAGTGTGAATGGTTCTGTGTGTATTGGCTCTGCAATGGTTTGGTGAGCTGTTCAGGGTGTTGGCTGAGACAGGCTTCAGCCTCCCCATGACCTTAGTAGGATTAAGTGGCTTGGCAAATGAATGAGTCAGTGTAATAGTTCATGAAAGGAGTTAATAACCTTGTCTTTACCACAATTGCTTGTTTGAGAGTAAAACCTTTCTTCTGCCTGTCTGTAGGAAGCTGTGCAATATTTGAAGAGACACAAGAAAGAGTCGGAGCTACTCCTTATTGGGAGTGAAAATTTGGGAGTGCCCTATACAGAGGAGGTGAGAATGTCATTTGGTCTGTGCACTTACATGTAGTAATCATGAGGGACGGGTTAAAATCGTTTCAGTTTATGTATTTTTTTTGCAGAAATTCATGCAAAAATCACCTCACTGGCTCCAAAATCGATTTTTATTCATTTTTAATTTATATGTTTGAGTTTGTGGTGGCGAAACATTGCCATTCCTCTATAGTCCTGCAGATGGCGGTCACTAAACTATTCACACATGGACATCTCAGCATCCCATGTGTTGAAGCGAGTTGTTTGCCAACTTTGTGTAGAAATAACAATCAGCAAACTTTCTTTTACATGGTTCAAGGTTTTAAAATTGTAATAACGAATCAGGATATTCACAGAATGAAAAAAGGTACAGAATCCGATACAAATCCAATCAGCACATTGATATGTATCATGATAATGGTGATTCCCATCCGTAGTGATCATGTCCAGCACTTGGCACAGTAGTTTCTATAGGCCATAATGCCATTTATTTCAGGATAAAGGAAGCATGAAAGACAAGCTATTATATTTTCCCCATATTTTAATTTTTTTGGAGGCATAAAAAAACTGAAAATTCTTATTTACCACATAAGCACTTTTAACTCAGCTTCACTCAGACAGTTTATCCGGTTCTCTTTCCACTGTGTGATTTCTTTTAAGAGTATTATTTATATGAGATGATACCATTACAAGCCTGGCCAAAACCTGGAACAGAGTTTGTGCTAATGTGTTTTCCATCAAATTATATAATGATCATCTAACAATATTCACACAATTAAAGATTATTTCTCTTAATTAGTGCGATCAAGAAATCTTCTTGTGGAGAAAACAGCCTAACACAAACATTCTCTAAGCTTGAAGTAATAAGGAAACACTGCCTAAGTTCCATTAGGAGCAGTCTTTGCTAGTCCAATAGCAATTTATACGACCACAAGCAATTGTGTACTTCAGAGAGCTTCTTCTCCTATTATAGTTGGGGCATGAGAGTATGGAACAGTAGGCTTTTGTGATGGCATGTTTTTGAAGAGAACCTCAAAAGGAACGGCAGGTAATAAAAAAAAAAAATGAAACCCAAAAAATAAAGGCTCACACACCACTGCTCAGACTCACAAAGAATAAAAATCATAAACTTACAGATAATAAATGTTCATCGGAATCAAAAGCTTGATAGAACATGAACTCTTTAAACAGACAAACTAACAACACAGGCGATACAACTTAAAAAAAAAAGGAAGGTGTAAGAAGCAAACCTAGGCTTGGACATCCATTAATAAAACATCCATCAGGAGATCTGCACGTAGGTGGTACCTAAATTCATGTATTATTTTAACATTGGTGTTATTTGCTACAGTCCTTTAAAGTGTGTCCTGCTAGTGGCGTTTAGAAACCTCTGTCGCAGTACTCACACTGTGTACTCACACGACAAAGCGTGGTTTTTAAACATCTGAATTCTCAACTTGCAACTAAAGGATTTCAATTTTTTTATTTTTCCTGAGGCCACAAAATCAGGCTGAAATAAAATACAGTTTTATTCCTCAGCCTGCGGAAAGAAAAATAAGCCTTTTATTGAATTAATGCTGTGTAAAGTAATTCCTGTTTAATGTTAATTTGATGTACAATATGTTACGGATCTAAACGATACATAATAAACATACATAGGCAGTATGTAGGCAATTGTATCTAAGGACTAGGGAGCAAGTGCTAGGGTTCACACTGCTGAAATTGATTCATTGTTTGCACTCACATCAAAGCCTGTTTTAATAATTTGGAATATATAAATATGTGCTTATTATTATTATTATATTATTTGCATTTGTATTTATATTATTATTACTATTATTAATAATGTTATTATTGATATTACTTTTATTATTATTATTATTATTGTTATTATTATTAATATTATTATTGATCTTACTATTATTTGTACTTTAGAACTACTGGAGCAGTTCGGGTGGAAGAGATGATAAGAACCGGTATTTTACTCTATTTATTAATTCCAGATGAACACTATCAATACTAGGAGTTGAAAAGCAAGAGTTTTTTGCTCATATTTTCTTTTTTCAGGATCCCTTCCGGAACAGATGGATGGATTGAGTATGTACCCATTTCTAAAAACAAGGACAGCTCAGTGGTCATGATGCAGCAGCTTCAAGAGGGTAGGTTGATATGGTGGCTCTGTTTGCAATGCAATGGTGTGTGTGGACTGCGATGATAAAAATAAATTACAAGTAATCAATTCTAGTGATACTTGACTCTGTCGGACATGAATAGTATAATGAAATAAGCAGCTTGGTATACTTTAGCATTGTCAGTATCAGCACTGTGGCTGTTCTGACAGGGTTTTATGTATTAAAATGCAGAAAGTATGCAACATATGCAGTGGAAATTAATGAAAGCATTGTTTGTGATAAACAATGTGCATAGTTACACTATGATTCACACTCACTGTCCAGTGTACTAAAAATAGCTAGACAATCCTGCAGCTATGTAATTCTGTATAAACTTTAGAAACTGTTATGCCACAGTAAAAGGTGCTGAGATAACACTTACATCCCATTCTGATGTGTGATGTGAACTTTACCTGAAGCGTAATTTGTTGCACTGTATCATGATTGGCTAATTAGATAACATAATAAGCAAACAGGTGTACAGGTGTTCCTGTTAAAGTGAACGCAGTGTGTGTGCTGTCTATATCTAATATAAGAAGGTACACATTTTTCCCAGCTGTACTGGTGTTGACACTGTATATTTATTTACTGCGTAGGAGGCTCGCTGTTGTACGACAGTATTCGCCTGGTTCAGAATTCGGTCGCTCTTAACGGAACACAGAGGGTCCTCTTTGATGATGTCATTTCTGAAGATGAGTGTTCTGAGCTGAGACATCTGGCCCATGTATGTACACACACACACACACACACACACACACACCACAACACACTTGTGTATTCACATTAAGATGTATTCATCAGAATCAGAATACTTTATTGATCTCGAAGGAAATTGTGGGCACACAATTAACTGATACCTTGGAAGCACTGCTCCCTTCCCTGATCTCAAATCAACAGTCTCGATTTCCTTATAATTAATTTTATAATAATTAATTTATGATAATTAATTTACTATGTAAAGCTGCTTTGTGACAATGTCCATTGTAAAAAGCGCTATACAAATAAAACTGACTTGACTTGACTTACCTTTAAGACCTGGTGCCCTCGCTTCATCCCAGGGTGAATGGATAACATCTGAACATTCATTAATGTAAAATAAAATATGTTTGTATTAGCTAACCTTTAAAATGAAAATGGTCAGCCCTTTTTCAGCTGAAGCAGAAAACAAACCATAAATCAATCCATCAAACCATAAATCAATCCATCAAACAATAAATCAATCCATCAAACAATAAATCAATTAATCAAATCCTTGTGTTTCTGCTTAGTTCGTACTAAAACTTGAGTTAGAAAAGAGTAATAATGTCATCAGCTACATGGACTTGAGGATACTCGGAGCACACACTGTGATTTCAGATGTTTAAAAACTGTGATTTTATTTTATTTTATATTATTTGTTCCCATGTAGTATGAATGAAACTGATTTCAGCTTGATAGGCGGGGTTACACTGTGAACAGGTAGCCAGATTATTGCAGAACTAAATCAACCATTCACACTCACGTTCACACTTATGAGCAACTAAAGTAGCCAGTTAATGTAATGCGCATGTCATTGGATTGTGGGATTAAAACCAGAAGACCAGAAGGAACATGAAGGCTCTACACAAAAAGGCCCCACTCGTCCATGAGGTTCGAATCCACTGCCTTCACACTGGGAGGTGCTAACCACTGTCCTGCCCTAAATCAATTGTTTTATATTATTGTCTTATTTAGGCAGCACGGTGGCGAAGTGGTTAGCACATCCGCCTCACAGCAAGAAGGTCCTGGGTTCGATTCCCAGCTCGGGCGTTTCTGTGTGGAGTTTG
>JAOUQZ010043333.1:0-12066 GCA_028564935.1 Neosilurus hyrtlii | reverse complement strand
GTGTGTGTGTGTGTGTGTGTGTGTGTGTGTGTGTGTGTGTGTGTGTGTGTGTGTGTGTGTGTGTGTGTGTACACACAAATATATTAAATATATACATACACTTGACTTTCCGAGAGCACGTATATAATACTTACAGTACAGCAATACAGACGGTAATGCTATGAACTGAACACAACAGATGCATACCAGTGATGCACAATACACCCATCATAATTAAATGTGACCCAGCATAGCAAAGTGGTCATTATGTTGTAAATTATTAAATACTTTGTATGTAAGTGAGTAAATTTTATTTATATAGCACCTTTCATGAAATAAAAAAAAAAAAAAGCACAGGGTGCTTTAAAATTCAATACTAGTAAAATACATATTTCATTATTATATTATTATATTCAAAGGAGCGATCACCTCGTGTCTTAAAGTATGTTTTTAAAACCACAAGTAACATCTTTCCTGCAGTTCTTGTTAAACATTTTTAAACGTTTTTGGATTTTACCCAATGTTGCTTAAAAGGCTGAAAATTCCTGGAAAGTTTTGCTTAGTTACTCAAAAACTAGCAACATATTTTAGAAAATAAGCTTAGGACATCAGCTACAAAATGGTACCAACATCTCAAAATTAATAAATTCTGTCTTTGCTGCGATGGGTCAGAAATATAGGCACATTTTGACCTTTGACCTTCTGAACAAAAACTCACCATGTCACGTAAAGCATCCCTCAGTTTCATGGAAATCTATCAAGGATATTTGGGGGGTTTTTTGGTCTTTTTTTTTTTAAGTTTTTTTTTTTAAGGTCATTTTTGGTAAGTTAACGAACGGACACAGGACAGGTGGACAGCACCATACCCTTATATGTCCAAAGATGGGTGTACTAAAAATTTAGGCAGTGCCTAAAACCAAAGCTCTGAAAAAAATGAACTTATCCTTATATAAGATCTCAATATGAATTCGTTTTGACGAAGCCGTTGATGAGTTAATGTCAGGTAACCATCACAGTATGAACCCCCGTGCCAGAATCGTCATATGATTTCTCAATGTGACTGGGTTAAAAGCCTTTCTCTTCAAATGAGTAATGCATTGCGCGACAGTAATAGTTTCAGTTTTTGCCAGCTAAAAAAAAACAAAGATACCTATTGCATCTGGCACATAAAATTCTGTTTGTGTTGTTTTTTATTTAGGTGTATTTTATTTGATTAAAAAATTGATTATTTTAATTTAAAAATAAAAAAATATATTTCTTGGACTGAAAAAGTACAATTTATTTTATATTAAAAAAGTGTATTTCAATTCATTACAAACTGTATTTTACTTAATGTAAAGTGTATTTTATTTTAAAAATTACATTTTATTTTATTAAAAAAATGTATTTTATTTGATTACAAAGCTGGATTTTTTTTATTACAAAACTGCATTTTCTTATTACAAAACTGTATTTTATTTGATTAAAAATATTTTTTCATTTTATAAAAAACAGCATACATTTGACTAAAAAAGTGATTTATTTGATAAGTGTATTTTATTGTATTTAAAAGTGCCTTTGAAAAGCAATTATTTAAATGTGTTTAAGAGAGATTGTTTTTTTATTTTAAAAGTGTATTTTATCTAAATTAAAAAGTGTATTTTATTTTAGTTAAAAGTGTACTTTATTTGATAACAAAAAGTGTATTTTATTTGATTTAAAAAGTGCATTTTTTTAATTAAAGAGTGTTTTTTTTATTATTAAGTAAATTTTATGTGATCAAAAACTGTGTATTTGATTTGATTAAGATGTGTTTTATTTGATTAAAAAGCGTATTCTATTTGATTAAAAAAGTGTATTCTACTTCATTAAAGTGTCTTTTACTGTATTAAAAAGCGTATTGTATTGGACTCCTAAGGGGCGGATTGACAAGGTGCGTGACTATCAACCTGGAGATTGCAAGTGTGATTCCAGGTTGATGCCATAGCAATCCGTGACCGGGAGTCCATGGTAGCTAACTGGCTGAGCACTCACGGGACTACATTCACAGCAGTCACCAGCCAATCATGGGCTCATAATCATATTTTATTAAAAAAGTGTACTCAGTTTATTTAAGGGTGTTTTATTTGATTTTAAAAATATACTTTATTTGATTTTTTAAAAAATGTTTTATTTGATCTAAAAAAAAGTTTTTAACTTGTTTAAAAGTGTAATTTGTTTAATTTAAAAAGTATTTTTTACTTGATTTAAAAAATATGTTTTATTTGAATAAAGTGTATTTTATTTAAAAAAGGAGTACATTTTATTTTAATAAAACGGTGCTTTTACTTTAATTAAAAAAAGTATATTTTACATGATTAAACAGTGCAAAAAATAATATTTAGCAAAAAACAATATTTTATTTGATTAAAAAGCGTATTTTATTTTAAAGAGCGTATTTTATTTGATTAAAAGTGTTTTATTTGACTTAAAATTTATATTTTATTAAAAATACATTATTTTATAAAAACACTATTTTACTTGATTAAAAAGTGCATTTTATTGATTAAAAGTGAATTTTAACCAAAAGGTGAATTTTACTTTAATAAAAAAGTATATTTTACCTGATTAGAGTGCATTTTATTTTAGCAAACAATATTTTATTCGATAAAAAAAGTGTATTTTATTTGATTAAAATAAGCGTATTTTATTTTATTAAAAGTGCATTTTATTTTAGTAAATGTGTATTTTAAAAATAAAATGTGTATTTTAAAAATAAAATGTGTATTTTACTTGATTAAAAAGTGTTTATTTTATTAATAATTTATATTTTATTAAAAATTTATTTTATTAAAACAGTGCATTTTAATTAAAAAGTGTTTTACTTGATTAGAAAGTGAATTTTATTGATTAAAAGTGCATTTTATTTAATAAAAAGCATATTTCAGTTGATTAAAACAGTGTATTTTATTAAAAACGTGTATTATTTTATTAAAATGTGTATTTTATTTTATTTAAATTTTTTTATTTAATTTTATTTTAAAAAGTGTATTTTATTTTATTTAAAAAGTATATTTTATTATATGGTTTAAAACAAGTAACAGTTGGGACAGGGAAATAAAGTAGAAGTTACTCTATTTATAATTATTTATTATATATATTACGTTACATACCGGCCATAAGAAATTTCATCACAGGGTTTTCATGTTTACACATATGGATGGACAGAATGTTTTCAACACTTAAAATTAGATTGACGCTATACCAATTACTCATATGGTACATTTTTAAGTAATGTTTTACAAAAGGGGCAGAAATGCAGGAATATTAGCTACCAGAATCTGACATATGATACTGTACTGTACCTGGAAAACCACTGACTACAAGCAGAGCTCCTCTGCATTTCTTTTCCCTTCATAATTAATTATTCTCCTGAAGTTTAAGCCTTGTTCCAATCCTCTCTATATTAAATACTCAAACTTATCTCTATTAATTGCTAATTTGTCATAGTTTGGAAGTTATTTCCACCAAATCTAATTCCTTCACTGAGATTGAAGCAAGGCTACGGCATGCCTTGACTATCCTTTCCACTTAGTACAAAAAGATGGCACCTTAATGCAAACCCCAGTAAAACCCAGGTGTGTGCATTCCACCTAAACAACCACCAAGCTAACAGAAACCTCAGAATAAGAGGAAGTGCTGAACTGGAACACCATTCTTATCCAGTCTACCTAGGTATTACTTTAGACAGAACTCTCTTTCAAAGAACATGTGGCTAAACTGAAAGGCAAATTTATGACAAGAGACAACCTCCTCAGCAAACTTGACACCACAAGCTAGGGAACGGACCAAAACATTCTGAGACATACGGCCCTAGCACTGCCTTCCACCGCTGAGTACTGTGCTCCAGTGTGGGCCAGATCATGTCATGCATATAAAGTAGACTCCGAGTTAAATAAGTCCCGCCAAAGCTTCATCACCACGGAGGGACTGGAGCCTATCTGAACTGCAGCATATTAGCAGGAACGCTGGCAGGAAACTGAAAGCAGGCAATATAATGAGGTCCTGCCAAGCCCAGCTTAATCCCAGCCAAGTGGATGAAACCTGTGTCCGAAAGACTGGGTAACCCTGAATGTCTGTGTGGAGAAATACAGACCATGACCTGTCGCCACGGGCTTGCTCGTTAGGGATGTGTAGGGGGCTGTAGAGAAAAAATTTTTGATTCCTCCCTAATTTATTTTACTATGTAAAGCTGCTTTGTGTCAATTGTAAAAAAGCACCATACAAATAAAACTGAATTGACTTGACTTGATAAACCATATACTTGAGGAATGTCAAATGGGTACCCACTGAGTCGACCAAGATCTTATGGAAGCGAGTGGAACGGCCATCCAATGGGTGCACTTACACTGCGACAAGATACGATAATGAAGCTTCAGCCCAAAAGCGACCAGCCAATCAGCACCATGGTGCATAACAGCCAGCCAGCGTTGTGATTCATAAAAGTGATGCACATGGGCAGTGGATGAATGGAACTTGAAATAGCAAATAGCATCTTTTTGTATTCAACCTGTTAACTTACTGACCATGTTGAAGGTGTTGCAATGTCTATAATTAAATATTCATGTACAGCTTGCAAAATCTAACTATCTAGTCAGCTTGGAAAATACTCGCACACCCATCTAGCATTATACATGCATCCTTTTTAAGTTAAATATATATGCTAATAATATCAGGCATTCATCAGAATCAGCAGACTTTATTGATCCCGGAGGAAGTCTGGCGCCTTAGACCGCTCAGCCATTCTGACTGCTCGACCAACTAGACCAGCTAGTCATGTTACCATAGACACAGGTACAGCAGAAGTACTGAAGACTGGTTTGTTGTTTGTATGATTGACACTCATGAAAAAGTCATGATTCAATAACCAAAGAACACCAAAGAACATGCCCTTACCAGAGCCAGGGGAAGTCTCAGTGACCATCATATCAGAGACACGAGCCAAGTCACAATTTGGTAAAACAGCATCTTCTTCCCTATGAAATCATCACAAAGTTAGTCACCTGTACAGAAAAAGCAGTTTAAACCTCCCAGATTAAATCTTTGTGCATTTGATTCTTTGGCGTAATAATCCATACCTGGGCTTTTTGGCCACCTTCTCAGGAGTCGGAGACTGCGACGATCCAGATGTCACCAAAGGAAATGAACTCTGGACAGATGCTGCTGCCCTCTGAGAATAAACAAACAAAATTAAACGGTCTTAAAACAGTTTAAATTTTATAATAAAAATCAAGATTATTAATAAAGACCACACAACCAACTAACGATGAATTCCTTTCAACTAAGGTCTAAACAGAGTTTAATTATTTTTATATTTAATATATTTCCTGAAAGCTGGAATGAATGTGACAAAGCTTTAGAAATGGGGGATATCCCCATTGTCATAACATTTTTGGACGGGTCATTAATTTTTTTTTAGGGTGGAATTGTACATCTTAAGAAATTGAACAGGGCCTTCAAGCATAACTTATTTTCTCATAAAATGTTAAAACTATGTGTCATATGATTCTGTTCAAGAAAATCACTTTTCCAGCAAGACAAATTATACAAACAAAAACAAACACATTTATAAACTGTTAAACAGTTAAAATAAGCGAGGCGGGTTCAGTCAATAGGTTAAAAATACTCGCTCAGGCACCTAACCACCTTAGCTAATATTACGCCGAGTCAAAGCAGCGAAAACTATTTACTCATGATCTCTCTCCAAAAGCACAGCTAGACCCATGTTATGTCTAGTCATGGCTTATTTGGCTGAACGTGTTATGTCCTTTTCCAAACCAAGCCAAAATTGCAAAGATGCTGGGTTTTGCAGTTTCATTTTCACAACTCATGTTACCCTCCACCATTTTCTTGAAACCACTCCAGTCATTACTTTTTCACTCTGATTCTGGACCTTGTGATTGTTCCCACTGAAAACCACAGATGACTGAGAAGGGGGCCAAAATTTCGAGAATCGACACATCTCTACCAGCTATTAAAAAAACAGCACTAAACATGCCCCTTCAATCACGTCTATTTGTTGATACTAACATGACATACAGGACAGATGTGTCATTAACAAAAGTAATGTAGAAACATAACGTGATTGTCGCTTATGTAAACATTTCATTAGCAATCAAATACATCACATTAAGCTTCAACATCTTGGTGTGCACCAGCCCGATTGCCAACTGTATCAGTTTCAGCAATGTTGTTTTCAGGGTTTATATTTGTACCTGAATATTATTTGTTGATGTGCAGGAATAATCAACTAAATACAGGACTAGGAATTATGATAACCGATTATAACGTATTCATGACTGAGAAGGAGGCACTTCCAATTTGTTATTAAATGCAGATATCGATGATTGGCAGAAGTATTAACCCACATCCGGGCTATTCGCGATTCTTTATTCTGATTGGTCATCTGAGTTGACACTTTCCACATTTTTTTTGTGGGAAAGACCCCTCCTCAAAGTTTAACGTATGCAAGCAGCACAAAAAAAAGTGGGGGAATCCTGCAAGGTCACATGCTCAGTTCATGATAAATTTAAAGTAAAATGTACACATTTAAATGATTCAAGTTCCATTGGGGTGACATACCTGGTGAATTCATTTGAGCAAAAGCTTAAACAAAAAATACTTGAGTGGTATATTTGAAAGGTTGAGTAAATACATGGTGAGATACGATACCTCAAAGTAGCCCTGTGAGGAACTGTAAGAGCTACGAACGCTGTTTCGGATTGATCCAGGCACACCACAGGTTACAGGACCACCAGAAACAGAGCTAATGGAAGAGGTCCGAGACCTCTTAACCATGGACTCATCTGATACAGAGACATTCATTCCTCTCTTCAGATTTCCAGGTCTAATACAGGGAGAGAAGAGCACCATGCTCACAGCTTTAATGTGTTATTATAATGCATTATGGTTAAAAAGAACTGTTACATTAATACATAGCGGTTAAAATATAATATTGAAAATATGGTTTGTTTTGAATTTCCTTCGGTACCCTTGCAGTAACTTTTATTAAAACACTGAAAAACCTGTTTATTTCAGAAATGAAATCTAGGTTCTGTTCATAACGAGGTCAATCTGCCAGCACATTCTAAAGACAGCTGTTGTGGGGACCTTCAAATTTAGAACAGGCTAAAATTTTGAAAAAGACAGGAGGCGTGTTACCAACAGAACATCCATTCACAAAAAAATATTTCCTCTGATTTCTACTTTACATATTTTAATTATGTTCTAAATAAAACTGAGCTGAATTATTTAAAATAGAATTCAAATATCAGATGTAAAATATTCTAATAAGTGAAAACAAGAACATTTAATAAAAGCTGACACATGGACTTTATTTCTATAATTAACCCATAAATGACTGAAGAAATTGAAAATTAGTGCAGAAAGTGAATTTATAAAAATCATTTATGATGGATTTTTAAAGGTGGCAATTCCCATTTATTGCATGCAGTTATCGCTGATTGGCCAAAGTATCAACCCACATCCGGGCTATGCTCAATTCTTTATTTTGATTGGTTGTCCGAGTTTTTCCTGGATGCATGCTAACAGGAGAATTGATCACTTATGTAATCCAACCAAGTGGAACCATTTCATAGAAATGTGGTGATTCACACAAAATAAGACACTTTAACTAAAAGAGAACAATAACATCTGTACGACTAGAGAATACAGAGAAATCCTATACAACTGAAGAACATTTTATTTTAAAGTATTCTTCTCATTTCTTTCAAACAAGCCAAAAATTCAAATATTATTAAAACATGTGAAGAAAAACTTACTTTGGTACAAGTTGGGCTGGAGCACCATTAGCTACCAGTGGAATGAAAACCGACTGTGAACTTCCACTGCTGTTGTTCCGCCTGATGAAAAAAAGAGATTCATGTGAATTTTAATGCCACTGTATCTTCATGACACAAAGGAAAAAATGCTGCAACCCAACAACATAAATAAGAAAAAGGCTGACTCATGTTTAATAAGACTATGTACCATTAAGCATAACATTACTGACAGCTGTTGCAGATGTTCTCCAGCAATCAAAAGTATATTAAAAGGGAAATTAAATCTTCAAGAATTTTTTTTAATAAATCCTCACACAGGAGACATGAAAGAATGAGATTTGTATGTGACTTATACTATTATTTCACAGTTTACTATGTTTCACAAATAATAACTCTACACTGTTAGTTCGTGCCTTTATTCACAATAACATGATAACCGGTTGTTATTGGTAAAGCTACAGTTTATATTCCACTCATAAATACTAACACTGCAATGCCCATAAGTTAATAACGTTGCGCTGTACCTTTAACACTATAAACTTTTATAGAATACAAAGCTGTGTTGGAAACTTTTTCCTTGTCGAAGCCGAGACCAGGAGATGTTGAGAAATCTTTCAAGCAGAAGTTTTTCTCTTTATTGAGAACTCAGTGTGCGTGACTGTAGTCATCCAAGTCTGACTTACAGCTCAGCACTGTAAAATTTATACTTTGCAAGAGTGAGGGACACATAGAGGTGGAGAAAATCTAAACAGAGCATGCAAACGCAGTACATCAATCAGCCCAGTAACAGAATCTCCCCAGCCCTGATCTCATCATCTAACCCAATATACATGACTTTTTCAGTTTTATATACTGTTACGATGGAACCTAGATTTAACATTTTACAAAATTTGTAATTTAATAGTTCCCCCTTTGAGAGTTCTAATACCTCTCACAAAGTACAAATTTAGACACTTTATTCTTGTAACTTGTGTTCGTTACAGGCACATAACACTTGTTCTGTTGTTGATTGTCTGTAGTGAGGAAAGTGATGCTGATATATAAACAAACATGTAGTTAAAGTCTGTCAAGTTCTTCAAGAAAGGCGTTTCTTGGCATATTCATCAGATCTAAGAATATGTTCTTTCTGGAGTCTACAGCTTGTGCAATGTCCACGATGATTAGTAGTACGGCAATCTTGATCATGCTGATGGATCACTGAAGTTCTTGTAAGTGATTCTTTGTATTGTGTATTTTTTCTTCTGTGAAAGTTGGCTTGGCAGTGGGTCTAGTTGGCTGTAGAAGTTGTAGCTTCATACGCAGGTGAGGTGGTCGGTGTATATGGGTCTCGGAACAGCCATCAAGTGGTATCTGTACAGAGTAAGAAAGAAAACAAAAAACAAAAGAATGATAGCGCAGTATCTGTTGTAAAGGACTGCACTAGTCCTGCACCTAGTATAACACAAGGGTTGTATCCTCTGTTCAATCTGAGTCTGCTAGTGTTGTTGTTTCTTTCCCTATTATCCCTATATAATTCTCGTAACACCTGAAGAACAGTGAGGTAAGGATGGACTAGTGGATGGGGAAGGCCTACGAGGAAGTCTTCACATCAGGGTTGGCCCCCAAAGCCTGTTGCATTCAGTTCTTCCCTGGGCTCCCATGATATTCTTTAGAATTTTCAAAACACCTTCTCTCGAATTGCCTTTACTGGCATGTTGTAGTTCAGAAGTACCAGTAGACTCAAAACTATGGAATTCAGATTCAGTTTGAATTTGTGACATCAGCTGTGTGACTTCTGCTAACGACATGTCATAGAGACGCATTTTTTTTTATCAATGCTCCAGATCAAGTCCTAGCACTTTGGCAACAGTTTGTTCTTGGACAACAAAAGAGTTGTAAGCAACACTTCCCTCAATTCCATAAGATCTCTTCTTAGCGCCATGTACCTTCACTGTATTTACAGTCACATCAGTTACTGATTGGATGGCTACATTTGTTTCAAAGAAAGCTTGTAAGTCAGGATAATCATTATCAGACTGACTAACTTCTACCACATCAGTTTTATCCTCAAGCTTTAATGCGGTTCAATTTTTTTTGTCAAAGAGGATACTCTAGCATAGGGCTCTTTGTTCTGTTCCTCTTGCACTGAGTCTGTTGTGTATTTAGCGCTAAACCAAATTCTCTGTGGCAGCAGATAATGCCTTTCACATTCTTCTTGCGAATACATGCTCCAAGTAATCCTAAAAAGCTTGAGTCGAGGAAACTGGACTTCTTTTTGTGGTTTTTTGAAGACATTTTGCTTTCAATCCAAAAAGCTTCATCAGTTAGAAATTCTGGTGGAAAGTTCCAGCCTTATATAGGCTGAGCAAAAACTCTCAAGTCAAGTGCAAATCACTGTCCCTCCCATCCATTCCATGCTCATTGGGGTCCTTTGTCCACTAGGGTTGTTTACCTGTTCTGCACATGGGGTCGTTTGACTCCTATGGCTTCTTTTACTCCTCTTTCAAACCATCTCTCTTCCCTGCTCAGAATCTGTACACTGCTGTCCTCAAATGAGTGTCCCCTTTACTTGATATGAAGGTGGACTGCTGAGTCTTGACCTGAACCATGGTTTGAAAGGGGAGTGAAAGAAGCCATCTACGTGAAGAAGGAAATTAAACCGAGGGGGCGGTTTGAAATTTCACCTTTCAAGCACTTACAGGGCAGCTCTTGATCTCCTTCCCAAGAGGTGTCACTCCACTTCACACCCTGATTCAGGTGACCAAACGACCCCATATGCAGAACAGGAAAACGACCCTAGTGGACAAAGGACCCCAACGAGTGATGGAATGGATGGGAGGGACAGTGACTTGCACTTGACTTGAGTTTTTGCTCAGCCTATATAAGGCTGGAACTTTCCACCAGAATTTCTAACTGATGAAGCTTTTTGGATTGAAAGCGAAACGTCTGCAAAAACCACAAAAAGAAATCCAGTTGCCTCAACTCAAGCTTTTTAAGATTACCATGACCTGGATGATTGAGAATCTACACCAAGCCATGCTCCAAGTACCTTACACTCATCTACAGATCAAGTATTGTTTGGATGGTCTCATCTGGCCACAAAGGAATCGCAAGACCACCTTTGTCAGTTGTGTTGATTAGCTTAGCGTTCTTCCTAAACATTTGTGAATTTCTTTGTTATGACACAATCAAAACACTAAAACTTCTCTGATCAACAGAAGGCATGCTTGTTAACACACTATTGCTGACCTTCCCTGGCAACGCAGAGGATAACACAAATATTAGCAATACTGATCTTCCCTGCCCGAACAGAGTATTATCCAATCTTTCCTGCCTGAACAGAGGACAATACAAATATTAGTCTATAATGCTAATCTTCCCTGCCGAAACAGAGGATAACAATCCCTAAAAAGAAACTTTGAGGATTACTTAGTTAACCAAACCCTACAGCTGTCTGTTAACTCTTCTCTGACGACGCAGAGGATAACAAATATGTGCTGATCTTAAAGGTTCTTTTAGACAGAGAGACACTCACCAATCCTTGGTTGTACAAAAAGATTCAGTCTGGAATGAAGCCTAATCTCTGTTGAGCTTGAAGTTTCAATCTGGATTCAGATGACAGCTCTATCCAGGTGACCAAACTGGTGGAAACTTTTTCCTTGTCGAAGCCAAGATTAAGTTAGTCTTCATTGAGAACTCACTGTGCATAGCTGTAGTTTTCCAAGTTTGACTTATAGCTCAGCACTGTAGAATTTATACTTTGCAAGGGGGAGGTATACAGAGAGGTGGAAACAATTTAAACAAAGCTTACAAATGCAGTACAGGAATCAGCCAGGTAAGAGAATCTCCCCAGTCCTGATCTCATCAGCCTAACAGTGTCATTCAAATGCCTAGGCGCTAATCTAATTTCCAGAGAGGATCGCCCAGACCTTCACATTATCATAAAGACTAAGACACAGTCTGACCTTGAGATTTAGCATTCACACTTAACTTATGGTCAGGAAGTACATACAAACCAAAAGGTTAATGTCTTAGATACTTGGGCTGCCAGACGATCTCCTCAAAACGTAAAACCCAATATACATAACTCTTTCAGTTTTATATACTGTTATGTTGGAACCTAAATTTAACATTTTATAAATCTGTAATCCAACAGCTGCATGACCAAAATTTTGAAGCATGGGGGCAGCTATAAAATAAAGGAGCAAATGTTCTAAATGAAGTAAAACACCCTGCTCAAATAGTTTGCATAGTGCTTATTTGGACAGGCGACACTGTTGTGGCATCTGCTGTTGCAAACACTTTGCCT
>JAOUQZ010043332.1:0-13283 GCA_028564935.1 Neosilurus hyrtlii | reverse complement strand
GAGAGAGAGAGAGAGAGAGAGAGATTTTTTTTTCTTTTTTTTTTTTTTCATCAGATTACACATATATAAGTCTGAGTGAAGGAAGTCTCCTCACAGAGTAAAATCAAGTCACTCTTTGGAATGGCATAGCCCAGAGATATCAACGCAGCAAACACCATACTTGTACACCAAAATAAAATTAACAAGCTGAACACTCCCACTGATCCTAAGTCCTCCTAACAAGCAAAGTCCATGACTGGAAACACAGCCACCTTAACTTTATGGGGTGCGGCAGTGGAGGCCTGGAGGTAGGGTGCTAGCTTACTAATACAAACCCTATGTAGGGGATCATGCGCCATTATCACCAGGTTGTCACTGGTGTCCCCCCAGTGCAGCTAACTGGGTTATCAAAAGCCAGCCATGTGTCTCATTGTCTGTGGTGAGAGGCATGTAAAAGAACCATTGTTGACATTCGTAAAGAGTAGGCCATTGAGTCAGCTTGTTTCTGCCCTGTGATGGCCAGGCAAGCTGTCCAGGGTGTACTCTGCCATCGCCCAGAGTCGGCTGAGATGGGCGCCAGCATCCCGCGACTCTAAATAGGATTAGATAGTTCAGAAAATGAATGAATGAATGGACTTTTTTTTTTTTATACCAAGAAATTTTCCCCACACTTAAGCCTTTACTTCATGTGATGAGATTATTTTGAATTTATGAAGTTTTGAAATGATGCTAATGTCTGTGGCATTTGTACTGACACAATATGTGGATTTCATTATGCACAGTAGCAAACATGAGCTGTTCAGGGTGTACCCCGCCTGCTTCAGCCTGGCAGCTTGTCAAAAGGCAGTAGATAGAAGGCATATGGACAACTTACTGCTTCAGAAGTGTTGCCTTGTTTCCAGTCACTGGCAACCCACAGCACTCCAACCACCTTTTCAGCTGAGTGCTGGGGGACCTTGCTGTAGTTAAATGGCACCCCAGAAAAAGCTTTCTCTATAAGCTTATCTGACAATGTATCACGTATAACACAGCCCCATTAATCATAACATAAGTGTTGATTTCATGTATTGGCCTGGATCAGTCAAATATAACAGCTGTGAAGATACTGAATTGAATAAAATTGGGTTTAGACTTATCCAAAAAGTATTACCCACTGACCATAAACTTCACTCAGGAATTTGGTTGAAAAAATAAAATCCTCACTGAATGTAATCAGAAATAATGCAAATATTCGGTACTCCATCCGGCCTCATATAGTGAACGAGTGGTTCTGGATGCATGAGGAATCATTTTCACCACAGTCCTGAGTCCTGACCTTAACCACATTGCGTACTTGGGACATGATATAGAAGACTTTATGCAGTGGTTCCACACTCCCATCATCATCACAAGATCTCTGGACAAAATGAATACAAATATGAACTGAAATAATAGTTGTGGCTTTGAACTAAAAGTTCACAGAGAATGCATGCTATAATCAAATGTTTTTTGGCAGGGCAGTGTATAAAACTGATGTTTTTGATGGCTCAGGTGAAAGTTACAAATAATGACAAATAATATGATATAATACAGTACAATATAATATAATATAATATAATATAATATAATATTCATTCATTCATTTTCTGAACCGCTTAATCCTAATTAGGGTCTAATAATTGTGATTATTTCTTTCTGTTTCAAATCACACTATTTACTTAAATTAGTCTCTCTCTCTCTCTCGCTCTCTCTCTATCACACACACACACACACACACACACACACACACACACATATACACACACAAACAGAGAGCAGTTTCCTTCAGTCGAATTACAGGTGAACACACTGATAATTAAATATTATCACTGAGACAAGGATGAACGGCCATTGCACTCATAGACTTCAGGAGTTAATCTTGTTTTTTTGTTTGTTTATGAAAGAATTTCCACCAGCTGGAGAGAGAATTCTAAACGTCAGTTCTGTCAAATGTCTCTTTGAGTGTCCTCTCACTTTTTGTATATCTAAGGTTATAAAGTGGGGTGTTGTAAAATATTTTGTCTGGTCTGTGGAAGATCTTTCTCTGACAATGTGACCACGTAGGAATTTGTGTGCTTATTTTAGTTTCAAAATGAATAATGAAAGATAATGAACTTTTGAGAACTTATACCGACGTATGACAAATGTCTATGAAATGCTGGCACATGCTGAACAATCGATGTTATTCCAGTTTGAATGTATGCATAACTTATAAGTAACTTACCCAAAACCTATCGAAAACTTATAGCGATCTTTATCTTCAACGTATATTGTCATATAGAACACGTAGATACTGTACTTTACAGACACCTGGACACTGTAGACTCCCCACACACACGAACAAAAAACTTCCACCTCAACCTCAACTGATTGTTGCACAGAGACACTTTGTTGCACAGAGACACTTTGCCACTTACAGACTTTACAGACACTTTACTGACTGCACAGACACTGTCACTTTTTGCACAACAGACACTTTACTGACTTTAAATTTTACTAGCAAAGTCGCACAGCAATAAATTCATGTTATATACATTGCTTTATATTACACTCACATCCATATTACACTGCATTCTGTATATTTATATATATATATATATATATATACATATGTACATTGTATATTTGTATCCGATATATATATATTTTCTCAGATGTATATTATATTTAATTTAATTTTATTTTATTCTATATATATTTTACTATTTCTACCCATTGTTTTCTTTGCCCTTTTGTTTTTCTCCCTGTTACCTGACAGTTTATTTTTTACATTCTGGACAGTCGTACTAAGCATTTCACTGCATATTGTACTGTGTATAATTTGTATGTGACAAATAAATTTGAATTTGATTTGATTTTGAATTTGACGTAGAATGTATCTGACGTGTTCCAGACGACCACAGAACTGTTTTTCTGAACGTCTTTCTAACTTACAGCTAGCGTATTATGGGAGTATTGGAAGCAGTTAGGGGGATTGGTATATAAACTGGGGTTCAAACGAGGAACCAGTCAGTACTCCTCAACACTCTATGGGGAGCAGATGTCCATGTCATCCGAGAGATGAACGATCCAGTGAGACTGAGACAAGAATACCTAGCTAGGACTAGCTGTCCTTCAACATCAGTATGACCTCATTGATTTCTTCGGCTGTTGATACCGCAGTGTGTAGTGCGGATCTGATTTGAATCAGTAAGCAGTAGCCTTTTATAGGCTGTCATGTATTCGGTTCTTGGGGATACACTGCTGCATAAGTTAGTCTATCGTTGGTCATAAGTTGTGAACCCTGCCAACATGCTGGGCATTCATTGGAATAAGTTATACGTAGGTTCAGAGTATGCTACACATTATATGATTATGATTAGCTTACAAATAATGTGTGTGAACGATCGCATAACTTACCTACAACTTATGGGCAGTGTATGCAGAATGTTCGAGTCATATGTCAGGCTACTTGAAAAATTTTGTGCATGCACAAAAGTTTTCAACAACCTTGCCGTACTACGACTTATACCAGCATGCTGTAAACTTACACAAAACTTACCCATAACTTATTAAATGTTCTGCAGTGTATTTGCCAAATTTCTCATACGTCGACATATGCTGGCTAAATTGTCAATGTGTGAGAGGGGCCTCAGAGGCACAATCTGCCTGGGCTGTAGTTCCCTCTTGTGGTGACTGTAGGCTGTAGCAGCTTACACTGAACAGTAACCTTAAACTTAGAAAATGTTCATTAATAATTTACTGAGCCACATAATCTTACCTGTCACATATTAACGATTTGCAGAACTTATGCCGATGTATGACACATTTCTATAAAATGCTGGTATACGCTGAACTATCGATCTTATAAATACCTAGGGGCACAAGCATTCTGTCCGGTTTCACAAGCACATTGCTTCCTGCTACTCACTCAGCACAACAGTCAGTTGTAGTAATGTTGCTTAAACATTGTATATACTGACCAAATTTCTAAACTATATAGATAGTTAAAGTATATTTACAAATGTGTCAATACAGTTTAACTAGCTTTAATGATCAAATGTGCACCAGCCATTGTTTATTTAACCAGCAGGTGTCTCTAGTGAGCAAGTGATGCCTCAAGAAAATACATACAGGCTGTAATAAAAGCACAATCCTTCAAAGCCTAATTTTGTGTAAAGCTATGAAAGGTGCACATTCTGTGAAGATGATGTGTCCATGTGGATATTTACAAATATCCACTGGTGCCTGTATTCAATTTGGAGGTGAAAGCATAGCAGAGAGGTGGCAGTTTGACTCTGCCGCTGCTAATCATTGATTTTGGGAATGAACTGGCTGAGTTTGCAAGCTTTGTTAAGGTGTAGCTCAGTGGATGGGTTCTTGAGGCTGAACACGCCAAAACCTTCCCACATGGTACTGGCTCAGAAGCTGGTACAAAAGCCATCTAAGTCAGCTCTACATCAGGAGGATGCTGGCGAGGGGAAGCCTCTCTCTGTAGAGAGATTTGTTCAAGTGTGTACCATCCTCAGACAGACGGGCTGATCAAGCTGTTTAAGAAAAACACTCAAAACAATCAGAAAGTCAAACAGTTTGTTCACAATGATGCGATTGTGATTGGGATAAGTGACTTGAGGCTCATTTATTCACCATTCTTGAGGTCCTAGCTGCCCCCCATTGAATTATTATAAAGCATAAAGCAGCAAGGCATGCTAGACCACGTCAGGGAAAATTAGGGACCTTCAGAAAGTAAAAATGAAATTTAATAAATTTTTAACCTGAGAGCAAAACTCCACATTATCAGTCACATAACGCAGGAGAATTTGCTACATCAAGAACAGCTGTACACACAATCATTCCTGTATTACAACATCAGTCTACTTACTTTTTATGGTGTTTGCTTATGATTACTGGCAGAAAAAAAAGAAAGAAATGTACTTCTTTCTACAGCACGTTTTACAGTTGGGCCAAATCAAAGTACAAATAGTAGAGTTTACCTGCAATAAAGATTTTATATTAAAATTTATATCCGTAGTAGAAATTCCTGTTTTTCTCACTTTGTGGACTAAGAATTGCACATAAATTTTCAGCTCCACGTATAACCAGTGGAGTCAACTCCAGTTACATACGGAACCGACCCATTTCTCCTGTGAGGGGTGAGTTCCATGTTATGATGTTTACTGTACAATTGAGTTCCTCCTGAAGTGTATTTATTTCACACGTAGTCAATCGCTAAATAATTAATTAGCCAAAAAACATATGGGATGAATTTGGTGTCCATATGTGAATTTGAAGATGAATTAGAAAAAAGAAAGATGGAGTAGCTTAGACAGCTCACAGCTCCAACGAGGCTGGATGCATGAAAGAGTGTTACAGGAGGTTATAAAGGGAACCTAATTAGTGCAGGGAAACGAGGTGCAGGTGATAATCATTAACACTGTGGAGAACTGAAACAGTGGGCGTGAGAGTTGAGCTGCAAATCAGGCATGGGCGTGACAGTACCTCCCCCTTCAGGAGCTGCTCTGGGGCCCAGGGGGGGTGCATGGTGCTGGTCGACCTTGAGTGCGTGGTGTTGGTCGACTGGGGTGCTGGAGATGGAAGTTCCTCTGTAACGTGGGGTCCAGGACATCATGGCGGGGGACCCACGAGCATTCCTTCTGATCGGGGTCCATTCCAAGGAGTGACCTGGGGGGAATGAAGGACAGGCTGAGGTAGGATCTTCCCAGCGGGACAATGACGAGGTATCTTATGATCCTCAGTGGCCCACTAGATGGTGGTAACAAAAAGATCTTGCGGAAGTAAGCGTGCAGGCTGGTCCTAGGTCCGAGGTCAAGGGTGCATCTGCCTTTATGTTCCTGGACCCAGAACAGTGCTTGGATGGGGAGTGCTTCACTTCCTGAGTCCTTGAAGGCTCTACAGAAATGGTGAGTTGGTCGATGTGATTGTGGGTCGGACGGTGAAGTCCCAGAACCAAGGTAGCCTGCTTCGCTGGAGTCAAGGAGGTTTTCCACCTGGGACGTGGAGGGTGACTAGAGCAAAATTAAATAGTATGCCCCGGCTGGCCACAGTAAAGACAGAGTCCCTCCATGCTATGTCGCAATCTTTCGGCCAGGGTTAGTCAGACCACATCTACCTGCATGGCTCAGGGGTGTGCTGCAGAGGTGCGGGAAAGGCAGGCCCAGGATTGTTTGTGGCGGATCGGGAAAAGCAGGCAAAGACAGATTTTTCCTTTGGATTTTTGACATTTAGACAAATCAGACATTTATTTTGGTGTGTTCCTGACTGTTGAAGGGAGAGTAACAACCATTGTGAGAGCAAAATAACTGACCGAGGCCTTCAGAAAGAAAATTGTTGCAGTTTATCAGTATGGGAAAGGATTGAAAAAGATCTCATAAGATTTTGATCTCAGCCATTCCATTGTCCGGAAAACAGTCAACAAGTGGAGGGCTTTCAAAACAACTGCCAACATGCCAAGGTTTGATCATCCCAGCTAAAAGGCGCTAAAAGAGGTCTCCAAAAACCCTAAAATGTCATCACAAGATCTACAGCAGGCTCTGGCTACTATTGATGTGAAAATGCATGCCTCTACAATCAGAAAGAGACTGCACAAGTTTCACTTACATTGGAGTTGTGCAAGGAAAAAACCTGTGCTCTCTAAGAAAAACATCAAGGCCAGACTGAATTTTGCCAGAGCGAATTTAGACAAGAGTTTAATTGAATGGGGATTATTTATTCGTGTTAATCATTTTTGTAACAGGGAGAGTTCATTCTTAAGAGCCGGCAATAAGATAGGGGTTTTGGCATTCGACATTTGTGTATATAATATTTTGTAATGACAATGAAATTATTTACTAAAAACTCTGTTTATGAATTTATGAATGTGAGACTGTTAAAAATTTATAGAAATCCCTCCACAATTTAATGTCATCCAGCTCTAGAAACATAGAATGTTGGTCCTTGCAAAATATTCTAAGAGGAGTAATACATGCACAGTGCACAAAATCATGCACATACAGGTCAAGAGCTTCAGTGAATGCTCAAATTAAATATCAGAGTGGGGAAAAAAAAACAAAGGCATAGTTGTTGGTACCAGACGGACTGGTTTGGGTCTGATCAGAAAACAATGCATGAGTGGCCTTTCTGTGGGTAGAATCACTGAGTGACAGAGTTGGGCCGAGTTACAACTCGCTGAATGAGAGACTAGATACCCCTACCTTACGGTTACTGCTACCTAGAAGACCGAAGCCATAGTGGATCATGAACACACAACAAGGCAAATCAAGGATAAATGCTCCCTGTTAAAATATTAGTGTGTGACTTTTTTTTTTTTGGCCGGGCAGTGTATAAAAGTTGTATAGTGTTTATAAAACACTATATCCTAAAACACCTTTGGGGGTTTTTTTCCCTCTGGGGTGAAAGGTTCTGTAAAAGTGCAAAAGAGGTGTCACCCTCTATAGAAATCTTAAATCATCCAAAAATATATAAATAAAAATATAAATAAAAATAAAATTAAAAAAACCTTTCCATAGCCTTCCAAACTCTTCTGTTACACTAAAAATGTGCACATTTTCATTATATTCCATTTCATTATATTTTCATTATCAAGTTGATTTTACTTACATACATGAAGTTACCATCTGTAAAATATGTTTGGTAGTTTAACCTGTTTGAAAAGGCTGCCATTTGTCATTTGTTTGTTGTTTGCCATTTGTTGTTTGTCTGACCTAAACATCACTTCAGTGTGTGACTGCTGAAATGTTCTCTACAGAACATAAAAAAATAACAACACATTTGTAAGGATTATTCTATGTTGGGAAAATCCCTCTTTCCTCTGTATCTCCCTCTCTGCCTTTCTTTCCTCGACACCTTCGATGTCCGGATCTGGGAGCAGCTTGAAACAGACAGTCAAAACAGGAGTACTGTATAATAGTTTATTTTCAAGACAGTCTCAGAAAACACTCAAACAACTTCAGTATTTAAAGACGTCTAGGGGGTTGTGCTTTTCCACAACAAAGAATATGTGTGTGTGTGTGTGTGTGACAGGGTCAAAGAGGGGTCATTTTTTGGAATTTCACTAATAATCTATAGAATCTTATCTATGGAATTTCGCTAGTGGAACCATTATAGTCTGATACAACACAGATGTGAAATAAGGAGTGAAGCCTAGATAAACACAGAGAAAAAATCTCACAATCCAAACTTAAAGGTTAATGCATATAAAATACATGAGGTAGATAATAACGAGAAATACAAAGAATAAACAGGATTAATTAAATTTTTTCCTTTAAACAACAAAAATATACATCACTGGTGCGGTACGTCCTTTATAAAACCAGTGGAAGCTCTCGGACAGTTTGGCTGTGAACTCCAGCTCGATGACGTACACATTTCCTCTCCTCAGCACCATGTCCTCACTGATGAGAGCGATCTTCTGGTAGGCTGGATACTCAATCACCCTGAGAGCCTGGATCTGACCTTCAGCCAATCCCTGGAGACTGGCCCTGGAGACATTGAGGTCCTTGCTGTGGAGGATGACGGTGTGTGTGTGTGTGTGTGTGTGTGTGTGTGTGTGTGTGTGTCCTCAAGGTTTTCCAGGCGAATCTTCATGCTCCCGGTGAAGTGGAGGCTGGTGAGGTTGGGGTGGATGAGGAGAGTGTAATAAAATGGAGAGACAGTCTCTGGAAGTCTCATCTTGATCCATGGGAACGTTTCTCCGCTGGTTGATTTTGGGAAGGAGGATTCGTTTTCTTCTCTGGTTTGTGTCGCCACAGTCCAAGAAGATGACATGAAGGAACACAAACGCAGGAGGAGAACCAGAACGATGTTCTACAGGAACCACTAAGAACCAGGAAGTGGACATGAGTTATATCTTACAAATATATTTCAGTAGACTTCAGATCATAACTCTATCTATAGAAATCATCAAAATGTTTACATTTATAAAGTTTATTATTTATTCCTGAGTCATGGAGGGATTTTTGGCTCATTATTTTACATTTATTCCACAAGCCCTGGTTCTACACACACACAACACCACATCATATTCTTCATCTACAACATATAAGCAGCCCAGATCTCCTGGTCCAGTGTAAACTCGCTGATGTATTATCTGACCCGTGTGTTATGAACATTTACTCACAGTGACTCGCTGCGCTGCAACAAACCCATAGACATAATAAAGAGTAGACGCCGCATTAGCTATTGGAGCGCGAGAAATGAGGCCGCCATACTGGACCGGTAGCCAATCAGATAGTATGGCGCCAAACAGTAAGATGCCAGAGTATTGTGCAGCATATTCCTGTTCGAATTTGCGACTGTAAAGAAATAATAATAAAGGGCTGGGATGTGGATGATGTGTTCATGTGTAAACCTAACTTGAGAATGTACATTTAGATTTTATTCTCTACGTGCTTTGTACAGCCTTTAATGCTTCTTCTCTGTATACATTTTCCATATTTCTTATACAGATCGTTTATCCATAACATTTATATGAATGATATTGATATGATTGATAAGACCGCATCCTACAGCGTGCGCAGAGAGGAGGATGAGGCGAAACAGTGCTACGCACAGAAACTAGAGTCACAGTTCCAACAGAGTGGCTCTAGGAGTCTGTGGCAGGGACTGAGGAACATGATGGACTACAAAGCACCATCTTCCAGATCGGTAAATGGAGACGCTTCTCTGGCAGAAGAGCTGAACACTTTCTATGCTCGCTTCAAGGCTGCAGCTCGCAGCACTAACAGCATTAGCAGTGCTAACATCGCTATGGTCAGCACATTTCTGGAGCACACCAGAGAGGATAACTTATTCATCATCTCAGAGCACGACGTGAGAAAGGCATTCATGAGAGTGAACACGAGGAAAGCAGCAGGACCAGATGGCATCACAGGTCGAGTCCTGAAGACCTGCGCTGACCAGCTTGCTTCAGTGTTCACAGAGATCTTCAACCTCTCCCTGGATCAGTCTGTAATCCTGACGTGCTTCAAACAGTCCATCATTGTTCCAGTCCCGACGAAACCTCGAAAAGGTGCTTTGAAAGGCTTGTCAGAGACTTCATCATTTCTTCCCTACTGGCCACCCTGGATCTGCTACAGTTTGCGTACCGTCCCAACTGATCTACCGAGGACGCCATCGCACACCTTCATCACACAGCCCTGAATCATCTGGACAGCAGAAAGGGAAATTATTTGAAAATGTTGTTTGTTGACTATACTTCAGCGTTTAACACCATAATTCCCTCCACACTCACCACTTAGATGGAGATCCTGGGCCTTGGCCCATCCCTGTGTCTCTCAATCTCCAACTCCCTGACAGACAGACCACAGGCCGTACAGTTGGGCAGCCATGTGTCACCATCACTCACCATCAGCACTGGAGCCCCCCAGGGCTGTGTTCTGAGCCCCCTACTATATTCATTATACACCTACGACTGTGTGGCCACTTCCAGCTCCGCCAACATCATTAAGTTTGCAGACAACACTGTGGTGGTGGGCCTGATCTCGATTTTTTTTTTTTTTTTTTTTTTTGCATTTTATATTTATACTCACCTTTAAAATCCTTTAAAAAGTTTAGTTATTGTTATTTTCTTCTTGTTACTTTGTTTTTTACATATTCTTTACATTTTGGACAGTCGTACTAAGCATTTTACTACATATTGTACTGTGTATAATTTGCATGTGACAAATAAAATTTGAAAATTTGAATAATACGACTTTTACAGAATACTACACAATATTATCAATGACGATCAAAGGTGATAAGGCTGGAATCGAGGAGAAACAGGAATTTACGCGATTCAAAAATATCTATTTTCCTTTATTTAGGCAAGCTTAGAAGCTATTAACCTCTTCTGTTCACCGTAAAAGACTAACAGTGTCCAATTATTCATGGAGAGATACTGAACAGTTGCGGTACTGCATCAGAAACCGAAACCTTCTGTAAATCTACTTACGTTGTGAACAGGATAACATTTACCACTCTAAGGACTCTAACCTCAAAGTGGGTTTGGGGATTGCTCCCTAGAATATCCCACATGCACGATGGTATTGATCACCAGGTGGACTTATTTAATATGACTGAAAAAATTCAATAATAGGTCCTACCTGGTCACCAATCTCCCGGACAAAGCCCCCAAGACTGTAAAGATAATACTATGTTGGGAAAATCCCTTCTCTGCCGTTTTTCACTCTCTGCTCGACACCTTCGATCTCCAGATCTGGGAGCGGCTCGAAAACAAAGAGACAACACAGGGGTGCTGTATGACAGTTTATTTTCAAGCCAGTCTCAGGAAACAGTTAAACAACTGCAGTATTTATATATCTATGAAATCTTATCTATGGAATTTCGCAAATGGAACCATTATAGTCTGATACAACACAGATGTGAGATAAAAAGTGAAGCCTAGATAAACACAGAGAAAAAGTCACACAACCCAAACTTAAAGGTTAATGCATATAGAATACAAGAGGTAGACAATAACAATAAAAAGGATTAATTAAATATTTTCCTTCAACAACAAAATATATTTTTACCCCTTTCAATTAGAAACTTCACACTACGGGAAGAAGAGGAGGAATATTTTCAGATGTACAGGAAATTGCTATTGTTGTCACTGGTCACAATGTAATAAAATTGTGGAAGAGTGAGAACAGGGAGCTGAGAGACAATGGCACGTTTGGGAACGTGAATATTATCAGATCAACAATTGCCAGAGTTAAAAAGAAACATAACATGAGGATAAAGCAGTTGTATTCTCTCCTTTGAGAGAAATAGTCCAAAGCATGATATAACTTTTGTCTAAATATCTCCAGCTAAAGCCCCATCACATACATCACACAAGAGGTATACAACAGGTCCACAATAGAAATGATTCAGATCCCAAACTGCTGGAAATGTGGGACGAGTTCTAACGCTTCACCAAAACTGCTTTATCCTGGAAAAGAGGTTTGAGGTGAGACTTCTGTCATAAACCAGTCCTGGTGAATATTTGACCCTTGATGCTGTAAAACAGAGAAGAGCATCAGTATAATCACCCCCCCCCACACACACACACACTAATAGTGAGAGATATATGATGGTAGACGGTGAATATTATTCAGTATGATACAGTACAGTACAGTAAAGAGACAGTGAGTCAGTAACTCACTGTAGTGTCTCCAGTTTACAGAGTGGATCCTTCAGTAGATCAGAGAGCAGATTCTCTCCTGATTCTCCTGGATTATTGCCATTAAGATTCAGTTCTCTCAGGTGTGATGAGGAGTTTGACCTCAGAGCTGAAGTCAGAGCAGCACAACCTTCATCTGTAATACCGCAGTTCCACATCCTGCAAGAAAGAAAACCTTCTTACACTTAACACACCCAGTTTTAACATCGAAAACATGAACTACACAAAATCTTTATATACAGAATATTATGTAAGAGAGAGAGAGTATGTGTGTGTAGGTTTGTGTTTATGATGTGTGAGTGTGTGTGAAAGAGAGTGTGTATATGTGTAAGAGAGAGTGAGTATGTGTGTGTAGATTTGTGTTTATGATGCGTGTGTGTGTGTGTGTGTGTGTGTATGTGTAAGAGAGAGTGAGTATGTGTGTGTAGGTTTGTTTATGATGTGTGTGTGGTTATGTAAGAGAGAGAGAGTATGTGTGTGTAGGTTTGTGTTTATGATGTGTGAGTGTGTGCGTGAAAGAGAGTGTGTGTGTAGGTTTGTGTTTAAGATGTGTGTGTATGTCTGTGTGTGTAAAAGAGAGGATTGTGTTTATGATGTGTGAGTGTAGGTTAGTGTTTAAAATGTGTGTGTGTGTGAGAGAGACAGAGAGAGAGAGGGAGTATGTGTGTAGGTTTGTGTTTACAATGTGTGTATATGTGTAAGAGAGAGTGAGTATGTGTGTGTAGGTTTGTGTTTATGATGTGTGTGTGTGTGTGTGTGTGTGTGTGTAAGAGAGAGAGAGTATGTGTGTGTAGGTTTGTGTTTATGATGTGTTAGTGTAGGTTTGTGTTCATGATGTGTGTGTGTGTGTGTGTGTGTGTGTGTGTGTGTGTGTGTGTGTAGATTTGTGTTTAAGGTGTGTGTGTGAGTGTGTGAAGGTTTTGTGTGTGTGTGTGTGTGTGTGTAATAAATGTTGTGCATCTGGAGAAAGCATCTATCACATCATACAGATAAGAACTAAAATCACACTACCTGAGTAGATGAACAGTAGATGAGCATTATTTTTTTTTGGACTTTATTAGACTCTGTTTTGTGAATCATTACGGGCCCATTTTTCTATTTTTTTGGGTTGGTTTGCACTTTACATTGCATTGTTTTTTTCTGT
>JAOUQZ010043331.1:0-13285 GCA_028564935.1 Neosilurus hyrtlii | reverse complement strand
CCTACTGTGCATGTTTTTGGACTGTGGGAGGAAACCGAAGTACCTGGAGGAAACCCACGCAAGCACAGGGAGAACATTCAAACTCCATTAATGCTAATCTACTGTTTAAAGATTTGTTATAATTCTTAAAATTCTTGTTTCATCTCTGACAGTAAAACCAAACCACTTAATCCTAAGAGGGTCGATGGGAGGCTGGCGCCTATCTCAACCGACTCTGGCTGAAGACGGGGTACACCCTGAACAGCTCGCCAGTCTATTGCAGGGCCAACACATAAATAATCATTCACGTGCACGCTTACACCTAGGGGCAATTTGGAACATCCAGTTAGCCTAATGTCTTTGAAGAAAACAAAGTACATGGAGGAAACCAATGCAAACACGGGAAGAACACGCAAACCCCACACAGAAACGCCCTTGCCGAGCCCAGGACTTGAACCCAGGACCTTCTTGCATACTTATGTAAGTGTACTGTGCTACACTCATTTCATTCAGCATGAACGAAATCCTAGGACGTTCCACCTGCCATTGGGCATGACCGGAGTCTTCCTCATGGCTATGCAGACATACTGCTAAGATGAATCGATAGCCATAAGTGCTAAGAATAGCCATGTTGATTATGATAATGTTAATAATGACAGACATGAGTGTAGCCTCCCTGACTCTCCTCAGCCTTGTTTTGTGATGAGTTTTGCGGGAGGGCCTTGTGCTTGGGTGATGTGATACCGCTTCCACTTCCTCGTTATTGATTTAACAGTGCTTTCTGGGATGTCCAACCTCTTAGGTATAATTTTACACCCTATGCCTAAGTTACGAAATTCTATTATCTTACTTCCTTAGAATACTCCCTAGCCTTCGTTCTCACTTCTTTCCTCCAGACTGACAGTCTCATCTCATGTTGGTTCAGCTGAGGTGGTTTTTGTTCAGAAATGGGAGCTGCTTTAAGATTTTTCTAGGTAAAGTACAAATACGTCTTTGTTAAGAAAGTATCATCGATCTGTAGTTTCCAGGACGTGGGGGACGAATACTTAGCCGAGCAAAATTTCTAGATTTTGTTTTTCTTTAAAATATATGTTGAACAATAATTTATTCTGACTTTGGAACAAAACAAAACACTTACAGGTAGAAATTTTGTTTAGCTATTGTTAAGATAAATCTGAAGAACTTTTGTCAGCAACTGCACACGATTTATTTGAAACTTAAATTCAAATTCTTAATTTATCCAAGAAATTGTCAAAAAATGCTTTGAGGCTTTAGTATGTGGAATCTGGAAGCCGAATAGTAATTTAGTATATCTGAATTATACACTGGCGGCACGGCGGCATAGTGGTTAGCAAGAAAGTCCTGGGTTCGAGTCCCAGGCTCGGTGAGGGCATTTCTGTGTCAATTTGCACAGATGTGACTCTAATATTTTGTTGGAGCGCATTTAGCCTTAAAGCACATAATCTTCATTGCACTGTTGCTCCAGTTGGTCCGGTCGAAGCTCAGCAACATTAATGTGGCAATTAAATGAAATCAGCTGATGAGCTGAATGTAGTGAATGAGCAGGTTATCACATCAATGTACTTTTTCTTCCCTGATGTTACAGATATAAAATGGGGACTCAGATAATGAAAGAGTGGTTCAGGGAGCACGAGGAACCATTTTCACATACAGTCATTGAAAAGTCTTGTCGCACATGTGGACATTCATGTATAAAAGCCATTATCTCACCAACCTATTAACCGATTTTCATCAACTCTGCCTTACATTAATCCTATAAGTATAGATTGTTTTGTGAAAGCAACAGGAAATTGTAAATTTATTTATTCTTTTTGCAGCCAATAAAAGATGAACATATCAGTTCTAGGCTGGACAAAAGTCTTGTCGCAATCATGTAACATCAAATTCTGGATCAAAATAATTAGTAAAAGTAGTAAAAAATAATGAAATGTGCTTGATTAACTAAATACACATAAACTACAGGTATTAAAGCAGCTTTCAGGCAATTTATAATGAAAGCTTAAATGGCTTGATGGCCATCAATAATCTTGACTAAAATCTTTTTGCAAAAACTAAAGAAACCTTCAAGATTTCCTAAAGGCAAATAAAAATAATTTGCAAGCAGTAGTAAGAAATTTCAGACCCCCTTGATGCACAAAAGTAAGCTCGGTCATGCAAGGAAAACAATCCACAGAACAACTGGCTGCACAAAAGTTGTAGTTCCTCCAGATGACTCCCTCAAAAGCTCCACTAGGACTCATAGCTAGCAATGTCTGCTTCACCAACAACTCTACATCATATTTCTTACTGGGTACCATACACCATACACAATACACAATACAGATCCTGTACAAGACACACCTAGAACACCATGACGTGCTTCCCAAGGCCCGAACACGTGGAAACTGTTATTAGCAGAAACATGAAGAAATAAATATTTGAGATGAATTATTAATTCAGTATCATATTACTCTGCCACCAAAGAATGTTGTTATTGACCATCTAGAAAATGGCTGGACCCAGAGTCACTGAAGAGCCAGTCATGTATGAAAGTGAAACATGGTTTAAGGTCACCTCCAGTACATAGGTATCACAAAGCTATGTAAGATGGGTGGGAACATCACCAGACGCAAATAAAACACTGTTTTCTGACCATCTGATGAACGAGCTGCCCTAAAATAGCTTAACTGTGTATTAAAAATGGATTAAACTGTCTTGGGCCTCAAGAATATTTAGTAGCACTTACAAATTTTTATTATTTGTAACCTGAACATCTTGAAGGTGTCTGATTCTTTGTTTGTTTTTTTTAATGTCCAATGCACCTGGCATTAATAACATCACCATCTTTTTTTATTACTCTTTAAATTTTATTCCTTCTTCTGTTTCTTAACACTTGATTTTGAGCCTTTTCAATTTATATGAATTGGTGTCACACTGCTCAAGATCGTTCCTCCGCTCATGCCATCTTGTTATTGTACACAGACAGAGAACCAAAACAAGATGTAGAACAGGTGAATAAGTGATACTAAGCCCGTGAGCTGGGGTGGTTTCACCATGAAACCTTTATATTCATCCAAAATTAACGAATAATGAAAGATAACACACAAATGAATAGGCCCTTTTAACCCTATTGAAAGTATTTGGGATGTGTTGGAGAAGACTTTATGTGTATGTGTGTATATATACACACACACACACACACACACACACACACACAAACATATGTGTGTGTACATGCATACACACACCATACATACACACATCATAAGAAGTACATAAATATGTAATTTGATCAATGTGCATTAATATTTATATACTTATATATTTTAAATTCTTATAATTCATTCATTTTCTGAACCGCTTATTCCTAATTAGGGTTTTGGGGAGGCTGGTGCTGGTGCTCAGCTGACTCTGGGTGAGGGAGAGGTACACCCAGGACAGCTCGCCAGGGCAACACAGTACCTATAATATATAATCATTATATTTAAACTAGGTAGGAGTATGATCTGCCTTTAAAATGATGGGTTACAGTCTTGCAATTTTAAGAAAATCTGAACTCTAGGTCAAAAATTCTAAATCTAAAAAGTAAATAAAGAAATTATAGACTATGCTATTGTGGCCAATAGTAAAGCAGCCAGGATTCCCAGGGAAAAGTAGAAGCAAAAAGATTGTCTACCTTAGCACTTAGCCAATCACTGTCAGCTCTCTCACTCACGTCCATTAAGTGAAGTGAGGAGACACGGAGATAAGTGGAGTCCAAACGGAAGATATGAACTGTAATTAGGTAAGTGCATCCAAAGGGACGTTCAGCTGAAATAGCTAAACTCCTCTCAAGCAGAACAAGCAAGATAATATTGGCACAGTCAAACTTGCTAAAACTTTACCCAAATAGTTGCGCTGGACCCGGAATATTAGAACATCAAACTTTATTTATGTGCTCAGTCTGAAAGCGTACACTGCTGAAAACCCAAGCTTGGTCTGACCAGCTACCAGCAGTCCAAAAACCAAGAAAAATACTGGTATTGAACAATGCAACATTGGAAAGAAAGCATTTTAAGAAATAATTTCACAACAAAAATGTAAATAAAGAAAAAATACAATTCAATAAAGGGATTCACGCATTTTGAATCAATAGCTGTGATTTAGAAACTATATAGTTTACCGGCTGTTAGATGAGTTTCGGACAGCTAGTAGATGGTTTTACCCCTAGGAATCCCAGCTGCTCCGATTTTTACCTAAATTCCATAAGGTGTGTATTTGATCTCTGAATTTATTTCTTTGTCCTGAGGGTTTTTATTTTAATATCAAAAGATTAACCTGTAATTTTGAATGTAATGTTTTTAAAGGCAAATCTTCATTCACTCTTTCACTCACTCCACTTAGGGTCACAGGGAACCCGGAGCTTATCTTAGCCGACTCTGGGCGAGGGCGGGGTTTACACCCTGAACAGCTCACCAGACTATAGCAGGGCAAACACTCACAACCATTTACACACACACACACACATACACACCGAGGGGCGATTTGGAACAGTCCCTATTGTACATGTCTTTAGACTGTCAGAGGAAACCAGAGTACCCAGAGGACACCCACGCAATCATGGTGGGCACATTCAAACTCCACACGAAAACACTCTCGCCCAGCCCAGGACTTGAACTTTTATGTCTATCGAGTCGTGTAGGCAAATTTAATATCCAAAATTTCTATTCAAATTCTTTTGTCAATGTCCAAGCTTCATATTAGGAGTAAATAATAATATTTTGGCAGTACAGTGGCGTAGTGGTGGTGGCATGGTGTTACCTTCCTTAGCATGTCTGCCTTAGAGCAGGAAGGTCCTGGGCTCGAGTCCCGGGTTTGGCAAGGGCACTTTAGTGTGGAGTTTGCATGTTCTCCCTGTGATTGTGTGGGTTTCCTACCACAGTCCAAAGATGTACATTAGGCTAACTGGCTGTTCCAAATTGCCCCTAGGTGTGAGTGGTTGCGAGTGTGTCGACTCTGCCCTCTCTGTGACCGCTTATAGTTAAGTGGATGAATGAATGAATGATATCTAGAGTTTGTTTTTAGACATAACATTAATATTTCAAGGTTACCTGTATCATAGCCCTGCAAAAGGTCAATCACACAACATTAATGTTAATCAAAGAGGTTAATTGATGCTTACTGTGAAATGAGTACAATAACTGGACCCTTTAGAACGGACAAGCAGAAAGTGTTGCATGTAGAGGCCATTAATCGAGTCCGTGTTATCAGGGTTCCTTACCTCTCTCACATTCTGCAGCGTCTCGGGTGTGATGGTGAAATCCACTGGAGTCGGCTGCATTTTGGATTTCTGGGGCTGCAGATAAAGGCCAACATTCAACAATGAGTTCTTTTGTTTGTCTTGACGGAATTATTTCACAGACATGTAAGCAACATCTAACCTGACAATGAACCATGAATTCACAGGTCTTGCTCAGGTCCTTTGCCAGCAGAGGGCGCTTCATATCACAGCGGAGAGTGTACTGGGCACAAGGACAAGGGAGTGACTATTACCCAAGAACAACTACTACACATTTCAATGGATTCATTAGGGCTGGGTGATTTGGCAAAAAAAAAAAAAAAGTCTATGAGGGTACTTAAAGGCATTTAATCAATACATTAAGGTTTGTAAATAACGTGCAAAACAATAGTACCACAACATATATATATATATATATATAAAAAAGAATTACATAATAGGAAATCAGAGTACAAATACTTTAATGAATAAGAACATTAAACATTTAATCAGTCCCTTCTCACGAAATGTAACAGTGAAGAAAGGGATGGATGATGACCAAGGTATTCTTAGAAATTGATATCAATCTATCTTAAACCACAGTAACTGCTGCATTCTTGAATCTCATTGGTCAGAAGGTGTTGATTCACTTTTTTTCAGCACTAACCGTAGTACTCACTGCAAGGCAAATCACTTGTTCATATTTGTTGCTTACTCAAACACCTTAACACAGGGACTTGTATGGAGGCCCCATAATCATAATAAATAAATATAATTCTCTTTATATAGTGAGAATTTCCATGAAGAGACTTTTATTATATCATTTATGGAACAAGTCTCTAGTATCGGCGCTTTGTAGCAGTCAGAGGTAGAACTGTAAATTTATAACTACGGTGCCCCATAGACATGGAACATGTTACTGAGTTGATGCTGATTGGCTGTTATGTAGCGTCAACAACAGGCAGTAATAAAAAAAATTAATAAATGAATGAATAAAAAGATTTATTATTATTCACAAAACTAAACCCCCCAAAAAGTAGAGGCCCATACACCACTGCTCAGACTCGCACAGAATCAAGGAAAACAACACAAAACATTAACAGTAACACGGAACATGAACTCATTAAACGGATAATTAAACTAATAGGAGGGCTGACACAAATAAACAGAGAAGTCAATGACTTAAAGGAGGTGAAAAGAAAACTTAGTGTTGACCTTTCCTTCTTTCACTTCAGACCGTAGTCAGGAAACACAGGGGAGATTTATTTATGTATCTCCTCCAGGACTGAAATTAATTCAGCCCTTAAAGAGGCCATGCTACTCGGAGACCTATCAATAGGGATATCTATCAGGAGCAGTGCTTAAATTTATATATTTTTATATGTCTTGGGAAGAAAGAAATTGTGCTTTGTGGCCTCTTGGTAATGTGACAAGCTGTGTTTATTTGTTTTAACTTAAAGAGAGAGAGAGAAAAACGAGCAAGCAAGGGAATTGCTGTTTATAGCGGCTGTTACCTATGTGACTGCTAATGTTGTGGTGTAAGAGGAATAAAACAGAACAGGATGCACAGTTACTGGTAAATTGTCAAGTTTGGGGTGTTTAACTTGCCTCTAATCACATCACTTGACTCCATCACTGATTATAGTTCCTATACTGACACACGCAGTCATGCTTTATTCCTTATGTCACACATCAGTGACAAAATTCAAATACATCTTTAACATATTTAATATCGATTCATTTCTCCGACTCTTTTCACCAGACTTTACAATGTGAGTGAGTATACGATAGTGAGTGTACGTGAGGATACAAAATTCTCCAACCGCACATGAGGCCAGTTAATTAATTTCTCAGATACAGTGAATATAAAAAGTCCCAAGATAAAAACTGCAGGTTGTTTTGTGTGTGTGTGTGAGAGAGAGAGAGGGAGAGAGAGAGAAATAATTTCAGAACTTTGACCTATAACCTGTACAATTCAACTGAAAAGACAACAAATCTTCTAGGGGGGAAAAAATTAAAAGCTAAATTTTTAAATATTTATAATTAGCAAGAATTACCCAGTACACACCTGCCTTCAATTATAGTGACTCTGCTTAACCACAAATAAAGTTCAGCTGTTCTGGAGGATTTTCCTGATATTAACTTAACTGCATCTTACAGTAAAAGCCATGGTCCACAAAGAGCTTACAAAACATCAGTAAAATCTCACTATTAATAGGGATCAGTTATGAGAAGGGTACAAACGAATGTCTATAGCATTAGATATACCATGGAACACATTGAACACAGTCATTAACAGTGGGAAAAATATATCACAGTACAAAGAACTGGATGTTCCTCCCAAACCAATGAAAAGACAAGAGAAAAATGGTCCAAGAGGCTGCCAAGAAGCCTTCAGCATAATTAAAGGAGCTGCAGGAATATCTAAAGTACTGGTTGTGTTCTACATGTGACAACGATTCTCAGTTATCTTCGGGAAACAGCTGCCTTTCCTTACTAAGAAAAATATCCAAGCCTGACAGGTAGGTTTGCTAACAACAGTCTAATGAGACCAGAGTTGAACTTTTTACCTGAACCAATTTACTAATGGGGGTAGAATGACCGGCTCAAAGCAAGAATGTCTTGGGTTTGAGTCTCGTGCTCGTCGAGAGCATTTCTTTGTTTAGATTGCCTGTTCTCCCTGTGCTTGGGGAAGTGGTGACTCAGTGGTTAAGGCTCTGGATTACTGATCTGAAGGTTGGTGGTTCAAGCCCCGGTACCGCCAAGCTGCCACTGTAGGGTACATGAGCAAGCCCCTTAACCCTTAAGTGCTCAGTTGTGTAAAAATTGATGAATGTAAGTCACTATGGATGCACTTGTGTGGGTTTCCTTCGGGTCATCTGGTTTCCTCCAACAGTCCAAATCCATGCACACTGGGCTAATTAGTGTCTTCCAAATTGCCCCTTGAACTTTTAAAGCCATAATTCCTAAAGTTTTAAACACTGCACATCACCAAAAAGAACACTATACCCACGATGAAGTACATTGGTGGCAGCATCCTCCTTGGTGGCTGTTTTTCAAATTCAAATTCCAGTCAATTTTAGCCCAAAGCTTTTAGGCCTATACTAAAAGGCTAAAGATGAAGAGGAAATTCGTTCTCAGCATGACAACCCAAAGCACACATGTACATCCAAATCAACAAAGAACAGCTTCACCAGAAATAGATTAAAGTTTTTGGAATGGCCCAGCCAGAGTCCAGACCTGAATCCAACTAAAAACCTCTTTGTTGACTGAAGAGGGCTGCACACAGATGCCCTCGCAAGCTGGCAGATCTGGAGTGCTTTTTCAAAGAAGAGTGGGCAACGACTGCCAAATAAAGATGTGCTATGCTGACAGACTCCAAGCCAAAAAGACTGGATGCTTCAACAAAGTATTAGTTTAAAGGTGTAGATATTTATGCAACCAGGCCCCACCCCCAAGTATGTTTGTTTTTTTGGTTTTTTTTGTTCAGTTGTATAGGTTATAGGGTCAAGGCAGTACGGTAGTGTAGTGGTTAGCACATCCACCTCACAACAAGGAGGTCCGGGTTTCGAGTCCCGGACTCGGCGAGGGCGTTTCTGTGTGGTTTGCATGTTCTCCCTGCGATTGCCTGGATTTTCTCTCGATACTCCGGTTTCCTCACACAGTCTAAAGACATGCACATTAGGCTAAGTGGATGATCCTAATTGGACCTAGTTATGAGTGTGAGTGTGAATAGATGTGTTAGTGTGTTGGCCCTGTGTTGGCCTGGCAAGCTGCTCATGGTGTACTCTGCCTTCACCCAGTATTGTCTGAGATAGGCACCAGCCTCCCCGCGGCCCTAGTTGAATTAAGCTGTTCGGCAAAAGAGTGGGTGAGTGAATGTGGTTATTGGTGACATTAAAGGTTGAAAACATTCTGAAAATATTTATCTTGGCATTTTTTCACAAAATTTTCACAAAATAATCACACAATTTTAAAAGGGGTGTATAGACTTTTTACACTCACTGTAGCTGTCTAGAGCTTTCTGAAGAAATAAAGGTTAATCTGTCCTCCGGGTCACACTTCATGACTAATGATTATGTGATTAGGAACAATGTCTTAAACATTACACAAGGTGACTTGACTTGTCATAGAAATATTCTCAAGGACCACAAGACCTAAATTGAAGTTTCTTCTTAATGCCTTTCAAGCAGCTCCTTGAAGCCCATAGTTTCATAATAGTTACCTGAATATTGACAAAAACGCCATGGTAGGTTTCATACAGCACTTTATTTCCTTTTGCGTGCAGCGGAAACTCAAAGGGAATTTCAGTTTTGCCTCCTGGCACCTTGCCCGGTTTAGCCACTTCAATGTTACTGCTGATCAGCTGAATGGGCTGTGAAGCACAAACACACATGAATCAAAGCAAAAATGGCCCAAACCCACCTCTGGTGACCATAGGTAGACTACCACAAAATAAAAATGTAGGATACTACAAGCTGAACAAGTGAGTGTGAGATTAAGTAATTCATTCACACAATAATGGGTAGGCACAAACAAATGGTTCGACAGATGCTGACTAATAGTATACCATTGACTTCCAGATGCGATCTAAGCATACTAAACCATCTGCGGTGCATCAGATACTGAATATAGCATTAAAGTGAAAACGTCAGATGATTTACAAGAAGCTGTGTAACTGCTCACCTTGACGGAGTTGTAAAATGCCTCGAAGACTCCGACACTCTTGGAGCTGAGCTGTAGGTTAACAAGTCCCTCCATGGTGAGGGTGATTCCTTGATGTTGTACAGCCTCCTTGCATGTGATCACCACCACTCCTGCCAGGACCTCCTAGAAACCGGATGAGGACAAGATGCAAGTTTAGGAATAGAGATCTAGGGGTGTCTGTAATGCATATATCAACAAAACAGGTCATGTAGAGAGGCTTGTAGGTAAGCTTGGACATCCTGGTAGGTAGTCCTTTATCAGCTGCACTAAGAATTATAGACAAATAAGTCTTTATGTGCATTAGAAAGCATCACATTCATGGTATTTCTAACAGGTTTGTTGCATGAAATATTGAAAGCTGCTATCAGATTTGTCCTCCATTATCATAACATTGTATTATTAGCATAGCACGAACTGCAGAAAACTCAAGAGTTCAACTTATTTAAGGGAAAAAAATGAATACAAAGATCATATTAAGTGTAAATACCCCTTCGTGATACACTTTGTTCGCTCGCTTAAGCCTTAAATCCAAAGAAACACTCATCTTTTCCCCCCAGCACTCTGTTTACTGTACTGTAACTCCACTTCCGGATTAGTCGGAGCCACGTGACGAAGAGGTATCACATGACTCGGTTAATTCGTGCGCGCGCCGCTCAGTCTTTGCAGTAACACGCCTGAGACACGCAGCCGGAGAGAAACCTTATTATTAATAATTATTATAATAATAATAGCACTAAAAAAGCGTTGTGAGTAGGAAATAAAGGCAAGCAAGGAAAGGAAAGTGTGACAAAAATAGAACATTAAAAATAACCTAAAAAGGGCAAAGAGGAGTTTAAACCCGACCAAACAGAAACGTGGAATTCCAAATCTTTTCAGTGAGTCGGTTCATTTGATCCAGAACACTTACACGAACCGACTCTTTTGGCTCCCTGGTGTATTGGGGTCACTGCCAGTATTTCCTGTCCAGGCTCTCTCTCTCATTTTCCGAACCTCTTAATCCTGCTGGAGTCTATATCAGCCGACACTGTGCGAAGGCGGGGTGCACCCTGAACAGCTCACCAGACCACTGCAGGGCCAACACACACAACCGTTCACACTCACACCTAGGAACAATTTGGAATGTCCGATTAGTCTAATGTGCATGTCTCTGGTCCGTTGGAGGAAACCGGAGTATCCGGAGGAAGACCCACGCAAGCGCTGGGAGATCATGCAAACACAGAAATGCCCTCGCTGAGCCCGGGGCTCAAACCTGCCAACTTCTTGCTGAGACAGACATGTTAACCTCTACAGCACTGTGCCACCACTGTCCAGTTTCTGGTATTATGTTTAACTGAATGTGTTTTTTTTTTTCTTTACTTAACGATGGCTGAAATGCACCGAACATTAGCATATACTGTGAACATTTCTGTATGAATGATATTGTGTCTGTGATTCATTAAGAAGATTCATTTCCATTTCTTTCTGTCAGATGACCCTACCATAATACACTGAGTGTACATGTTTAACAAGATCCTCTCTGTCATTCACCGGGCTGAGGGTCAGATACACACCTCACCATCATGCTAATCATGTTCAGATGTTCAGGATCTAGTCTGGTACAAAGAACAGTGACATTCATTCTCCACAAAACCTCCCAGCAACCTCAGTTAAACAAGTCATTAGAAAAATAATAGAATGTCAAATAAACAAGATATAATTTGTATGTAGAATAGGTGCATAAAATTATATTTTATCGGGCGTAGTAGTTGGCATGTCCGCCTCACAACAAGAAGGACCTGATTTTGATTCCCAGGAATCCACTTTCTTTGTGCGGGTTTGAATGTTCTCCCTGTGCTTGCGTGGGTCTCCTCTGGGTACTCCGGTTTCCTCCCACAGCTCAAAGACACATTGCACACTAGGCTAACTGACTTCCAATTTGGGTGTTTGCCCTGCGATGGTCTGGTAAGCTGCTCAGGGAGTATCCCACCTTCGAACAGAGTTAGCTGAGATAAGCGCCAGCCTCCCCTTGACCCTTAGGATTAATTGGTTCGACAGATGAGTGAGAGATTGAGTATTCATAGCAGTATTTAAACGTGTTTTGGACAGCTGAAAGCTGCTCAAACCAATCTGGACTCCTCATCAAGGAATACATTACACAAGACCTGGAATCACGATATTTAGGCTACTGAATGTTCATGTTTGCTTTTATTATTATTATTATTATTATTATTATTATTATTATTATTATTATTATCATCATTATTATTATTATTATTATTATTAACGAGAGCAGTGGTGGCCCGGTGGTAGGGTGCTGGCTTACTGATCTGAAGGTCAGTGGTTCAGGCCCCACTATCACCGAGTTGTCACTGCTGTCCCCCCACTAATGGCATATATATATACTGTATATATATTAAATATCATAACAAAAAGTTATTACTTTGTTGTTAGCCCCCCTTTAACATATTTTCTTTAAGGCATGGACTTCACTAATGGAATATTCTTCATTAAATTTGTTTCTGACAGAGGCGTGGTGGTGTAGTGGTTAGCATGTCGGCCACACAGCAAGAAAGTCCTGGGTTTGGATCCTTGACTCAGGTGTTTTTTGTTAGGAGTATGCATGTTTTCCCTGTGCTTGTGTGGGCTTTCTCTGGGCACTTCGGTTTCCTCCCACAGTCCAAAGACATGCACATCAGGCTAATTGACTGTTCCAAATTGCCACTAGGTGTGAGTGTGTGTGAGAAGTGTTGTGTTTTGCCCTGCTATGGACTGGTGAGCTGTTTAGGGTGTACCCCACCTGAGATAGGCTCCTGCCCCTCTGCGACCATAATCGGATTAAGCTGTTCGACGAATGAATGAATGAATGAATGGTTTTTTTATTTTTTGTAAACAGTTGCCAGATCAGCTTTATTGGATGGAACTCTGTAATTATGAAATTCTTTTACATTTCCACCATCATTTTTAAATCCCATAAAGATTTGGACTGTTTGCTGTCCAGGTCATTAAGCTAATCTGCCATCCTGAAGGAAAATATTCAGCTTTTGCTTTGCTTTCTGACAGGATGTGACAGGATGGAGTATAATGTAAGAAAAACAATTCAGTGTACACCTATGCATTGTCTGTTAAGGTAATGACTGCCATCTCCCCTGATCCTTTACCTGACATGTAACCCCATTTCATAAATGTTTTCTTCAGGCAGTATTCTTTAATCTATATGTAGAACAGCACCTGACAAAAGTGTACCAGTTCAGTGGGATTCATTATTGAACATCTAATCGTCATCCAAGGCACGGTGGCGCAGTGGTTAGCACGTCCGCCTCACAGCAAGAAGGTCCTGGGTTCGATTCCCAGCTCGGGCGTTTC
>JAOUQZ010043329.1:0-13286 GCA_028564935.1 Neosilurus hyrtlii | reverse complement strand
ACACACAACACACACACACACACACACACACACACACACACACACACACACACACACACACACACACACACACACACGGTCAATCTGGAAAAGCCTATTAGCCTAATGTGCACGTCTTTTGACTGTGGGAGGAAACCAGAGGACCCGGAGGAAATCCACACAAGCACGAGGAGAACATGCTCATGCTCATTCTCACTGAGCTCTGGACTCGAACCCAGGACCTTCTTGCTGTGAGGGGGTTGCGCTCACCAGTACTACACTGTGCCGCCCCTAATTACCAAATTACCATCCTTTACCATCCATTTGCTGAACCCCTTAATCCTTTGAAGGTTACAACATTCTTGATGCCATTGTTTAAAAATGTATTTAGTTTCTGTAGCACTGTAGCTGTTCCTTAAAACTGTCTTTGGAGGAAAATATTTATTTTATGAATCTGTGAATCAGAATCTGAAATCTTGTCCAGTTTGTCCTTTATACTGTTCCAGATTACTGTTTCTTGTCCAGCTAATATCTATATAATTTATACAAAAAAAAGGAGTAGGCCATTGGATTGTCGTCGGCGTGTTTCTGCCCTGAGATGGCCCGGGTGTACCCCGCCCTCGGTCAGAGTCGGCTGAGATGGACTCCAGCCTCCCCGCGACCCTAATTAGGATTAAATGAATGACTTTATATGAAGACGCCACGGTGGTGTAGCGGTTACCACGTCCGGCTTACAGCAGGAAAGTCCTGGGTTTGAGTCCCGGGTTCAGCGGGGGTGTATCTGTGTGGAGTTAATATAGCCTCCTCATGCTGGTGCAGGTTTCCTCCGGGTACTCCGGTTTTACACATTTGGCTAATTGGCTGTTCCAAATTGCCCCTAGGTGTGAGCGTGAATGATTGTGTGTGTGTGTTAGCCCTGTGCCTGGTGTCAGCTGAGGAAAAAAATCTTTCAATAATAATAATAATAATAATAATAATATTATATATGTGGCAATCATATAGGTACAAAGTCTTCACCCGGGACAAAATGAGCAATGTTTATTTGGTATTGAGTCAAAACGTTAGACCCAGAACCGGCCAAACGGCCCTTCAATGTGATCATACCAGTCAAAAACACTTGTCTCTCATTAGACAGCTTGTTTTATCCACTGACAGACTAATTATGTTATTATAAGTCTCTGAGACATGACAAGGATCTATTCAGAGATACATCTGCATCCGTTCACCTAAAAAAATCTCTCGTCCGTGCTGTATCTCTTCCTGATCTCTGGTGTAACAACTCAGTCGGCGTGCGTAGTCCATTATCGTATGCTCCATATACTCTGTCTCAGTTAAATAGGGAGATCGAATACGTCTGCCATGTTGTCATAATCTACAAAATATTACGATTTCTTCAGGAATTCTGCAAAATTTCTCCTTTTGTGCGATAATTGCGTTGTGAACAGGTCGGTATGGCATGATCGGTGATTTGAACACCCGTGGAGATCGCATTTAATACCAATGTAAATGTCCACCGAGACGCTCTGCGATCCAAAAACTTTACCCACTCACCAAGATGGTCTGGAACACATTTGACCACATAATTGTTAGTTTATATGCTACTGCATCCCTGATACGGACATACCAGGAAAATATGTAATAATACATGCTAAACAAACCCGGTGACGTAAGTGTTGAAACATGGTGTGACGTAAGTGTTGTGCACACTGTTGCTCTAATAAACAACACAAAAAGACAGCGATCTTGGTAACAGCCGTCAAAACACAGTAGGTCGTAAACTGTAATACCATGATCAGTCAGTAGGGGGGTTTCATGAGCCTGCATAAAGGTGCACAGACAGAAAAAGCTTGAATTATTTTATGTCCAGTGTAATTTTAGCCCAAGCTTGTTAATGTTTTCATGTTTTTTAAAACAATTTTAGTTCATAAAATCTCACCTCAACCACCCATGAAAAAAAAATGGCTGAAAAGGCATAATCCACATCGTTACTGCTCAGTGGGTGTCAGCTAACGTGTTTTGTCCATTCACAATTCCAACTCATACCTGGAATTAATTATTTTAGATTATTATTTATTATTATCCCAAACTTAAAAAATATATATTGCACAATAGTTTGTACACTAGGGCAGTGGTGGCCCGGTGGTGGGGTGCTGAGTTACTTATCCGAAGGTCGGGGGTTCAAGCCCCACTATCACCAGGTTGTCACTGCTGTCAGCCATGTCTCTCACTGTCTGTGGTGGGAAGCCCGTAAAAGAAGCATGGCTGTCTTTCGAAAAGAGTACTCTGCATTGTCTTCATGCGATGGCCTGGCGAGCTGTCTTTGCCAAGAGTCGGCTGAGATGGGCACCAGCCTCTCTGCCACCCTAATTAGCATTAAGTGGTTCAGAAAATGAACGAATGAGTCTGTATATACGCATGATTTTTTTTTCTTGACTCTTAAAATTAAAATGGAAACACATTTTTCACATTTGAAGCTGGGGTGGGTAAAAAGAAAAGCTAGCAGAAGCAGCTCGCCATGCCTTCCTCCACGTGCGCTCTGCTCTGAATGCAGGTTCGTTCATGGTAGGGTCACTCTCAAGCAGGAAGACACTGGAGCATTTGATTGGATATTTCCAATTGGATTGCGAGGAAGTGATTGGTCAGCATTTTTACAGGATTACCTGTAAGTGACCACGGATGATAATCATGTTATTTATTGTTGTTGGGGTGTAAAGTCCATTTCACTTAATATAAGGGTTTGTTTATACAGCTAAAATTTTACCAACCCCAGCTTTAAGTCACATGACGTGTAGACGCAATCAAAATCAGCATGCCTACACTTTTCTGGTCTTGAAAGTCCATCCCTAACTTTAACGACAAATGCCTTCATGATTAATTCACAGCCTGATAAGAAATGAAATTTCCCTGTCCCGGACTGATCTGTCCTCACTGTCAATCCCAGGTCATCTTGTCCTAACGCTGTTAGTTGAACTTATTTCATTCTACTAAAGTTTTGCAGGACATCTCCTGCCAAGCATCAGAAAATCAATCTGAGAAGGTAAGGTCATGTTTGATTAGGTTACACAACTCGCCCGACGACGCACAATTCGTGTGGCAAGCTGAAATATGACCACCTGCTTGTTGCTTTGGGTGGCGCGGTGGTAGCGTTGCTGTCTGACAGCTGCAGGTTCGATTCTGAGCTCAGTTTACTGTCTGTGTGGAGTTTTGCGTACGCTCCACACGGGTTCTCTTTAGGATCTCCAATTTCCTCTCAACATGTCACTAGGTAGATTGGCTAAATTGCTCCTAGCTGTGAATGGGGGTGTGTACGGTGCTCTATGGTATCCTGTTTATGGTGTATTCCTTCCACAAGCCCAGAGATTCCGGAATAGGCTCTGGATTCAGCCCCACCCTGACCTGGAGACCAGGGTTACTGATGACGAATGTTTGCATGGCTGTTACCTTGGACTGGACAGGGAGCGCCAAGACTTCTGAGAGTAGGTTTGCTTCTGGATAACAAGAAGTTAAAGTACAACCGCTATGGACAATGGAGGCACCTTCCATGAATGCGAAGTAAACATCCATTTCATCAAACGCACACATTTCTTTTTAAAAGTCGAGTATCTCATATATTTGTCTTTACTTGTGTTGGAAATTAGCATGACCACATCGGTATTAGCCTTGGCGCCGATAAAGTAATCTCTTTGTACTGACTCTACAGTGTGCTGAAGATAACCTAATAAAGATTTTGAAAAAGTTGCGGATTGAAAGGCAGAAAAAAACCTGACAGGCAGTGTAATATTATACTCTTTCCTCATTTAGCATTCCCCCTCCCTTCCTCTGTTCATCCTTCCAGCAGTGACTTGCTTCTCTGAGAACACATTTCTGCCACCTGAGATTTCTCCACAATTTAAATAACTTTCAACTCTGCCTGAAGGCCTAGTGTGGTGGTATCATCATTACGAAAGCCATCATGTGTATGTGTTCTATATACAGCTCTTCACATCAGGCATGGATATTATTATCATTATTAATAATAATAATAATAATAATAATATTAGTCAGCAGAAGTTATGTTCTTTTTATCTGTTAGGATACAAACACAGTCCTTTTATTTAGGAGCCTGAGGATGTTTGTAGTATAGCATTACTGATTTCTCAAATCTGAAGGTGTTGTGGGTGGCACGGTGACGTAGAGGTAGTGAGGGTGTTCCTGCGTGAAGTTTGCATGTTTTCCCATGTTTGCGTGGGTCTCCTCCACAGCCCAAAGACATGCACATTATGCTAACTAGCTGTTCTAAACTGCCCCTAAATGTAAGTGTGAGTTTGAAGGTTGTGTGTGTTGGCGCTGCGATGGACTGGCGAGCTGTCCAGGGTGGACCCTGCCTTTGTCAGTAATCGTTTCTGGAATAACTCATTTACATACCATAACCATAACCATCCAATGTCAGGATCAGACCACGCAAATTCAGCCCGATTTTGTCGCAGTTGAACATGAACATAATCCCAGAACAGTGACGTGAGGTCTGGAATGCCCCACGACACCCCAGTAAACTTGTTCCATGGCATTTCTTTAGTAGCCATAATGGACAATTTTTTGCCTCTCCTCCTCCAAAAACATCCACAAACATGAGCAATGATTGGTCAACGTCAAACTTATAGTGTTGCCAATCTCCTGGCAAGAATCTATGGCACTATGATTGGCTGATATTACATTGTAACCAACGTCTGTAGACTGATACTGGTTTAAGACTAATAATAAATTGCCAAAATATTTGACAAAGCAGATATTTATTTTACTTTCAAGAAAGGAGTCTCCAGTGTCAGCAGTTTTTAAGTCAAAGGTAATCTGTAGGGTTTCCACCATGAAAAAGTCTTCAAGATCGATGACTTTGTACAGTGCCCAGCCCTACACTAATATTTTGTTGGGCTGCCTTTAGCCGCACTTACAGCATATAACCACCATGCCATTGTTTTAACAAACCTTGATAACATCGCATCAATTATTTCCATTCAGTGTTGGGTTGACTTTTCACCAATATCTTGAATTGTTGATAGGAAAATTGAACCACTCCATAAAGTCTTCTCCAGAACATCCAGAAGATTTTCAATACGGTTAGGGTCAGGACTCAGTGGTGCCAGTTCGTGCAATAAAATTATTCCTCGTGCTCCCTGAACCACCCCTTCACTATTTGAGCCCCAGTTTTATATCCGTGCCATCACGGAAAAAAGTCCATTGATGGGAACATCTGGTCATTCAGTTCAATCAGATAATTTTATTGACACATAATGTTGCTGAGCCTTGACCTGACCAACTGAAGCAACAGTGCCATGAAGAGTTTGTGCTATAATCAAGGCTGAAGACAGTCAGAAAATCAGATATTGCTTTGCTATCGGTGAATTTACCCCAGACCCTTTACCAAAAGGGACAACTTTTCACTTTTTACTCAGTACATGTTATGAATTTTTCTTCGGGAGTAAAAGGTTCGTCCAGCAAGCACTTTTCAGTAGAGCAAAATAGATGGTGTTGGTCGACGTCAACAGATTTTTCACAGTAGACAGGTTTGCAAAATGCTTCTTCTTGCCCTTTGGTCTTGTATTGCCTCTGGCTTTTTGTTGAGACTTTCCACAGCATCCCCTAGTGGGTCGTCAGACTGCCATCTTATGTCTGTCCCTGGGGAATGTCATTCCTTAATAGTGTTAGGATCTCCTGACAATTTGAAAGAACCTGCACAAGTGACATGTTCAGCTTTCACTTTTATTTGCTTTGCATCAAGTTCTAACACCACGTCTTTGGACCTGAAAAAATCCTATCAGTGATTCTTACCATTTGCTTGTTTTGATATTACTGGGGAGTTCCATCCCAAGGCAACTCAGGATAGAGGAGCTGTTTGGTGAAAAATGATTGGCAGTAGAACTAAAAAGCATGTTGACAGATTCAGTAGAATTGGTCATCTCTTGGGCGGATCTTCGGCGCTCTGCAAGATAAAAAAGGTTTGTTATTATCTAGTAATGCCATAACTCCGTCCATAAGTGATTGGTACTTTCAGTTTGTAAGAAAGGCCATACCTGAATGTCCTATATTAAAATTTTCTTACTTTTACACCCATGGTGCCCACTACTTCCCCTATTTCCTCATACAATCCTGTTACTGGCCGTCTTGCACAAAGGCATAGACCCAAGTAAATCCTCCCCAACTACAGTTTTAGAGTCACTCTTTATACTATTTCCTTAAAGCTAAGGACTTGTACTTGACTCTTCATTATTCAAAAGTATCCTAAAACACTATACGGCTAAATGTATTTGGACACCAGACCATCATACCCATACAAGGATCTTCATCTGTTGAAAACACACAATAGTCAACGATGTCTTTGCATGATGTAGCATTATGATTTCCTACGTTACGTATGCCGAACTTGTTTCAGCATGATAATACCCCTGTGCACAAAGTGAAGTTTGAGTGACAAACACATCTCCACAGCTATGGTCAAAGGTCTGGTCTTGATGTGCTTTTGGCCAAGTCAGCTTCTCAGAATCCTACCTTTCACTTAAATCTAAAGCCTCATCTAGACAGGATGCGTTGAGCGACAGGCGACCATACAGAAGTCAATGAATGCCAGAGAAATGAGCAACAAGAGGCTTCTTAAACGACACAAAGTGGGTGGGAGCAGAGTGCAGCTAAGCTGTACTTTCAATCCTGAACCAATTGGAGCCTAAAGATACCATTGATTGACAGATGCAGCCAAACACTGAGTTCCCAGAAACTTTTTTCTATTCGCTTCCAAAGGCCATGTAAAATAGTCGATTCTACGTGCAATTCAGCGGCAAAGTGATTTGCGCATCTTGTATCGCTTCCTGTGTGAATGCGGCTTAAGGATCTCCTCATGGAACTACATTTTCCCCAATGCTAACATTCAGTTCTTAAAAAAACTGATATTGTTATTGTTCTGGGCTTTATTAATAGATTGAAACTAAAAAATTGCGTTCCCTGCAGAGAAGAACTGTTGAAGTTGCATGTGGTCAATGTTTCATACCATTCTAATTGATGTCAACAAGCAACTGTGGGATATGTTATATATGAGAATAGGTGTATGTGGCGGTAAACTGTCCAAGACACCTTCAGGGTTACAAGGTTACTTCTGGCACTTCAATGTGCAAATGAGATGTTGTTGACATGCTGAGGTAAATTTTGTGATTTGATGGTTGCACTGACAGTCACATGGCCAGTGAATTTGAACGTTGTTACATACTGTGTATTATAGCAGTAGACCATTATAAACCATCATTCCCACTCCGCACTCTGTTTTATTTACTTTCTCTTGAATTCAGGAAGACAAAGATGACTATGACTTTCATCATTTGTCATCATTTTACCGGGATATTTGCAAAGTGTACATTTCTGAAGCTTTGTGGGTGTCGGAAAAACATTGTATTACAAACTGTTGACACTGGAGACTCATTCCATAAATGTTAAATTGCGCTACCAGGCTAGATTATTGACGAATGGCAGCTTAGTTTAGTATCCTGTGCACAGCGGATAGCTTTGGTCCAAACTGGCAACCTGGGTTTTTTTTTATGGATTCAACATTTTTTATCTGAATTTGTAATAAAGTGACAGTGTGTTCTGCGATAGTGTGGATAATATTAACTGTCTACACGGCTGACATGATGTTTATCTTTAGTTGACGTGTAGTGGTTAGTATGTCCGCCTCACAGCAAGAAGGTCCTGAATTCAAGTCCCGGCCTTGGCGAGGGCATTTCTTTGTGGAGTTTGCTTGTTTTCCCCCCATGTCTGTGTGTGGGTTTCCTCAGGGTATGCCAGTTTCCTCCTACAGTCCAAAAATATGCACTTTAGGCTGCTCCAAATTGCCCCTGGGTGTGAGTGTGAATGCTTGTGCATGTGTTCACTCCAGCCTTCCCGTGACCCTAGAAGGAAGAAGTGGGGGGTGGGGATTGTGGAGAAATAACCAAACAAATAACGAGAAAGGAGGAGGCGGGACTTACTGCAGTCAGTTTTATAGTGTAAGCCACCAATCAGGAGGACTCTCTGGTTTTTCTATACAAATGTGTGTTTGACAGAATGAAATGAAAACTGACACAATTTGAGCATAATGCCAAATAAAGCCTCAGTACACACACACACACACACACACACACACACACACACACACACACACACACACACACACTCATGCACACAGTGTAATGGCACCCCCGCTGCCTTCTCTCCACTTGCTCAGTCCCATTGTGCCACAGGCGAGTGACGTCATACTAAAGACATCTCCGATGTGTTTTGCCACATATTATAACACCTTCAGCCAGCGTCACTCTTTTCCTCTTCTCCACTGCGCTCTATCCTGCTCTAACATTTTTATTTTATGTTTCACTGGACTATTCAATTGTCTGATGGTCTATTCCATTCTGTTCTCAGCCGACTCACGGTGAAGCCAGGGTACACCCTGGACAGCTCGCCAGTTCATCGAGGGCAACACACACAACCATTCACACTCACACCTAGGGGCAATTTGGAACAGCCAGTTAGCATAATGTTCATGTCTTTGGACTGTGGGAGGAAACCGGCGTACCCAGAGGAAACCCATGGCAGCACAGGGAGAACATGAAAACTCCACACAGAAACGCCCTCGCCGAGACTCGAACCCAGGACCTTCTTGCTGTGGGGTGGACGTGCTAACCACTACATCACCGAGCCGCCCTCATTCTGTTCTGTTTTATAACATTCTATTCTATTGTGTCCTGTACCGTTCGGATCCATTCAATTCTATTAGGGTTTTTTTTATGCCTGTCTTTCATTTGTTCTTTCCTTTGTTATTCTTTGACTTTTAAAATTTTCCTGATTTATTTTGTAGTGTTCTGGCCCTTTTGTGTCCTACTGTGTTTTATTCTATAATATCCTATTTGGTTAGAGCTGTGTTCCTTTTAAAACAGATGACACACAAACTTTTTTTTTTTTACTTTTAATTTAAACACATGAATAATGGTTACATTTGGCCTACTGCCAACATAAAATGCAATAGGATGTTTGGCCACCTTGTAGCACTTGATTTAATACAGCCGTCCGAGATGTGCAGCTGAAAACGCACTTAAGTCAAGGGCAGAATCTGCATAGATTGTCCTAACATAAAAAATGTCCTGATTTTGGCTTTGCTTCACCTTGTTGATTTATCTGCCCTGTTAGACATACAGTACATGGCTCATGGATGCTGACTACTGGTAAGTGTGATTGACAGGGGAGAGACTTTACACCCCGTCTACACAGGCAGCTCAGAAGATTTTGCTCCTCCTTCTCCCTGTAGCATTGTCAGGATTCTATTTTATTTAACTCTATTTTATTCCACTGCAATCTGTTCTATTCTACAACATACTGTATATACTGTATACTGTAATATACTACAGACAGAGAGAGATGGAGAAAGGGAGAGAGATATAAAGGGGGGGGTGGAGCTTGTGGGGAGATGATCATGAAGGATCATGAAGGGATGTATGAGAGAGGGGTGGTGTTGGTGGTGATGGGGGGGGGGGGTAGTGTTGTCACTGCATGGAAGTGGGAGGGGACTGCAGTATTCTGCATGGCTGCAACACCACATTCGTCCTGTTGGTGGCGTCTCTAAAGGACGAAACAGACAGGAAGGTAGAGGACAAGTGCAGGGGGAGGGAGATGCAGAAAGAGTACGAGTTGGAGCCTGAGGCGTTCTCCAAAGCACAGCGCTGGAACACACTGCTGCAGGTGGCGAAAAAAAAACCCTCAGAGGATCCACCAACATCTCTCGTTTATTCCTTCTTTTTTTACTCTTTGCTCTATTGCTGCCAATTCATTTCTTTTTCTTCTTACACGTTCACCCCTTTCTCCTTCAGCACATCCTGTCTGCTCCACTCCTTATTCCATCCTGTCCTGCTTTCTTTCATTCCTTCTGTCCACAAGCTGTCGTTTACATCCCTGTCCAAGCATGTCTCTATCCCTCTATCCATCCGGCGGCCTCTCTTCTTCTACACTTTCATTTCTTTCTCCTTGTCTCTTTTTCTTCTTTACCTACTTCTCTCTCACTCTACTTCATCCTCATTCCTCCTTTTATCTCTATTCCTTAATTTAATTCTTTATCTTTTCTTTCCTATGTCCTGTCCATTTCTCTTCTCTCTCTCTCTCTCTCGCACACATCTATCTTTCTTCTCTTTACACATCTCTCATTAGATGCCTCTTTTTTCTCTTGGCTTGCCTGCTATACCTCTGCTCTTTATTCCTCTCTCTATCTCATACTTTACATCTCTCTCTCTTTCTATCTCTCTTTTCACTCCCTTTTCTCTTTCACACACACCTCTCCCTCCTCTCACGTCATCTCTTTGTGCTATTCTCCCTCTTTCCTATCCCCCTCCATCCTGCTCCTCTTTAATCCCCTTTCTCTCTATGCATTTTTGACATCATTCACTCTTGCTCTCGTTTTTTCCCCCTCTTTCGTCTCCCCCACTAGCTGCAGTGTTTGCTAATGTACATTCGTCCTAGTATCTCTCTCTCTCTCTCTCTCTTTTTCTCTTGCTTCTTACTGATAACTAGTGTTTGCCTCTCGTTTTACACACACACACACACACACACACACACACACACACACACACACACACACACACACACACACAGTGGTACAGCAGTAAGGACGTGGTGAATGTCATCTGTGCTGTACATGCTCGGTAATTAAACTCTCTCTGTCGTTCTGTTCATTCTGTCATCTACACACTCTCCTGATTTCCTCTCTGATTGTTTCCTTTTTCAATCTTCTTCCCAAAACCACCTTTGCCCCACCCACACACTTAGTAGACACACATCATAAAGGTATGGAGTTAGATATGAAAGCTCATTTTTTTCCTTGTACATCATTTTAATCATCTACCTTTCCTCAATGACACTTGAGCATTAACTATAAAATCCAGCAGTGGCTAATGGCCATGGAATTTGGTGGTGCAGAATGACCCAATTAAAATTAAAGGCTGGTAAAGTGTGTTAATCCCTTGAACAATCTTTGCAGTAGAAAATGTTCTGTACCTGAAGCAAGCATGGGGCAGCGTGACACCTGCCCCAAAGGGCTTCAAGGACTTGGATTTTTTTTACCACTAGGAAATATGGGGCGAAATATGAGAAGTGAAAGCATTGCTTCATGATTACAACATTAAGAAATGTGAAACAGCTGTCACGTCAAGAGAAGAGGCTGCCCTTCTGCTAGAAAGTTTAGGAATTTTGGATGGAGTTTATAGAGATAACCACTTGATTCCCTCCCGTTCTGATCATTCTTCTCCAGGTAAGCTCGACAACATGTTGTTCAAGCACTAAAACTTTGACTTGAGTCTCTGAAAACTATGCAAATTAGCATCTAGTGCAATAAAGGATAGCACTGGTTCTTTTTAGAACCCTACAACCTATGGGTTTCCCTTCTGAAGGTTCATGGGGACACTTTTTTTTTGGCAGGTGATCACTGATGGCTCAGTGGTTACAGCTCTGGGTTAGTGATCAGAAGGTTGGGAGTTCAAGCCCCAGTACCACCAACCCGCCATTGTTGGACCCTTCAGCAAGGCCCTTAATGCTCATTGTATAAATGGGATAAAAATGTTAGTCCTTCTGGATAATGGTGACTGTAAATGAAAAGCAGAACGAGTACCTGCACCTTCCTTGTTATTTCTGACAACTGACACTACCTGACCTGCAAAAATATGCTTCAAATCAACCACACAAACCCAACCGGACCCAAACCACCAGTATTAGCTTGAATAGCAACATCTCTGTCTAAACCCACACTATTTTTCTAGTAAGCATACCCAACCCTTCCTTGACCCACTGCACAGCACTAATAGTTACACTAACTGGTACTAGTTATAGTAGAGCTGTTTTCAGTTTGTAGTGTTCTACTGGTAACCGGAAAACTCCTTGTCTTAGCCTGTTGTTGTGGGTTTGTTCTTTTGAGTAAACTTTACTTTTGATTGGACAATGTGTTCTTCACTTTCTCATTTAAAGGCATATATTTATGATAGGATAAAGTAAACAGTCCACTATGCTCAGGGGTTCACATGCACCTCCACGATCAGTGATGATTATGGGTTACAAAATTGCATAAACTACTGGCACTAGTGGGCGTCGCCAGCACACTAATAAACAGCATGGCTCTACAATCTGGGATGAAAAGAAATCAGCCCCAGCCTTGCTTCTATTGTGCATTATTTCCTTAACGCCTGTTTGTCAACAGCAAATAACCTGAAGTGGACGTTAATGATGTAACCTTATACCGATGTCTTGTTATTGTTGGGCTTATCCTTGTTAGCAGTCATGGGCAAAACAACAAGTCATGCTGGACAGACTTTATATGAGAAGCATCCTACCTCGCGTTCGGTCGTCTCCGTCCGCCACTTTAGTTTGCAAACTTTTGGCGAGGACCCAGAGATGGAAGGAAGTCTGAAAGTATGGAATGGAACCCGGCTAGGACTAGAACAGAAGAAGATGAGAAGATGAAAAATGGCAGTGGGAAAGAGGAGAGTTGAGGTGGACATGAGGGAATGGATGCAGGCAAGAGAGAGGTGGAAAAGTGGAGAAGGAAAATTGAAGCATGTGGCAAAGGATCCTGAGTGCGGAACCTGAGAAAGAGAGACAGAGAGAGAGAGAGAGAAGTTAACATATTAGTTTGCATATGAGCAAACAGGAAGCACAGAGGTAACACGGCTGGTACTGCAGTGGTAGAGAGAGAGAGAGAGAGAGAGAGAGAGAGAGGACCAAATGAGAAAGCAGCTCCAGCTTTTACTGCAGCAGAAAACTCATTCACCCCCAACACCCCCCAGCCAGCCTCCTGCTAGTGACGTTAACGCTGGAAAGCTATACTGCTGAACGCATCTCTCTCTCTCTCTCTCTCTTTCTCTCTCTCTCTCTCTCTCTCTCTCACTGTTCACTTTACTGAATAACATTGTAATTCTGAACACCACTCACTACCTACAGTACTCTCCAGACAAATCCTTGAATTAGCCTCTACAGTGCAGAATTACACTGAAAGCCAATGGATTTACATGTTTCACACCGCAGTGCATTTCAGCGCTCGATTCTGATTGGCCAGAAGGTGTTGATTAGCTTTCTACTGTATGACGGCACCTCTGATAGTACTTATTTCTTGTGACATCATTAATGAGGTGGTTTTAATACATCGACATTTATATACTGTAGTAACTGTAAAATCACTCAATAATCATTTTCTGACCTGATATCAGCGGTTGGGGCAGTGGTGGCCTGGTGGTAAGGTGCTGGATTACTGATCCCAAGGTCGGGGGTTCAAGCCCCACTATCAA